>CABFWB010002058.1:0-30484 GCA_902151455.1 Timema bartmani | reverse complement strand
ATAGGAGTATCCAAATTTCCAAAAATTTGGGGGGGGGGGAGAACTATTTTAAATAAGCTTTAATAATTTTCAAAAATTCTACAAATGAGAACCACTTCAAATATTTTCGAGGAGCATCCAATTTTCTAACATTAACTGGGGGAGAGCAGGGTACAAAGTCCCTAAAAAAAACTTTTTTTGTTACTTACCTTTCCCCCTAAATCCCTTGGACAAAAAAGTCCCACTACTGTATAAAATAACAATGTTCTTATTTTTTAGGGTTTAATAGTTAGTCTTGACACTAAGTCATTAACTTACAATTTTGAACTCCCCAGTTAAATTTTCCTTGCATCCGTGGGTTTTGCTGACATAAATTCAGATTTGATGTTTTTTTTATAACTTTAAAATTTTCTAACTATTTTTCAGTTTTAAGCAGTATGATACATTATTTAAGAATTAATACACATATCAGTAAAAATGATAAAATCACAATTATTACATTACAAATTAACCATTACAATTAGAACATTTTATAATATATTGGTTTTATTTAAGAGTATGGTTAAAATATTTTGACTAAAAATTATAAAGTTTTGGTGTACTTATTTACAACCAGTAATTTCATACTCAAATCCTGTATGGTTACTTAAAGTGGAAAACATTGCACTGTGTCATTCTATTCGTTCAGGCTATCCACATATTTATACTGATGGGCTAGAGGGACCAAGGTAGGATTTTGAGGAAATGTACCTGCATTTGCATGGAGGGATATTAGGAAATCATTAATGAAAAAACACACTCAGCACAACCGACCAGGATTCAAACCTTGATCTCCCTGTCATCGGCAGTTCGGATGACACCTTTGACCATATGATAACTGAAGTGGGTAAAATGAAGATTTGCCCAATCGAATATGAGTGGCTTGGAGCCTAGAGTATTAAAAGCCTAGGTATGCTAAAAATACAAACAATGAATAAAAATCACAAGCTTGAGTTGTTGTAATATTGAACTGATAGGGTTCTAATAAAAATCATACAATACATACTTTTTCGAAGTAAATTTCTCCTAATGAATGACTCATGTCATGTAGCTTGCGCCTTAAGTTGTAAATCTCCACTGGGATGTTCCCCATACCAGTGTGTGTGAATCGAAAACTTTCCCCGACAATCCCATCTGCTTTTTCAGCAACAGACTGGCGAATATTCCAGTTCAACGCTTTCTGTATTTCTGATCTTAAAAAAAAATTAATAATATAGAAATGATCCATTATTATAAATACTTTTGTGCAGTTTATTAGCAAATTGTTTCAACAGAACAGAAAAAACTATATTGCAGGTAATACAATAAAAAAAACACACAGCCCTCATGCAAGCTATACCAATTGATTTAAAGGAAAATCATAATATCAACAAGAAGTTATTATAAATTTATAAAACCATCATTTACAGCTAAAAATTAAATTCAGCTCTTCAATATCATGAGCTGTGTTGCATTACATCAAAAATATTTATGTTAAAAAAACTAAATCAATTTATTATTGCTTAGAATTAGGCGTACACTTCCTAATCCCTTTATTTTATTGCTATAAAAATTACAATCTATCTTAACTCTAAAACAGACAAAGACTGCAAACAATGAATCACTGTGAATTAATAAAATGTTCGGCCATAACAAGAATCAAACTCAAGAGCTCAGTAGGCACCAAATGAACTAAGTTGTAGGACTTCATAAATTGTGTTTAAACAGAAGCTCAACAGATGGGACTGTTCCCATATTTTGTAATGCTATAACCCTTTCGCATCACATGAAAACTAAATTTTGACTATCATCAGGAGTTGCTGCGCCATCATCTCTCAGAGGTTAATTTTTAGTGTTTGAAAAGTAACAAGCACCTCAACAATCCCAACCCCATCCGGCCAAGATAGTTAATCAAAGTTTTCGGGGGGCATACCTTGAATGCTGGTCTAAGCATAGGCCTTCCTGTTGAGTTTTAGATTTAGGACAAAGCTCGTCTGCTGTGGAATCAACTGCCGCAGCAATGGAGTTGACGGCTTGAACCATGTTGAAGTCATTGTGGTTACTGGTTTCTTCCTTAATCTTGCATTCTGAACTTGTGCATTGTTCAAGCTAAGCAACAATCAACAAAATTATATAAAGAGAACCCTGTTATTTAAAAATTATTTTGTTTAAAGTTGTTTCAATATCTTTAATTTTTACTCTCTTTTTTTCAACGCACCTATCATTTAATTTTTCCCGACTCTTATCAAATTATTCTCTGTTAGATGTACCTTTTTAAAATTAATTTAATCATTTATTTCACCTTATATTTCTGATTTAACCACAAATTGTTTGTAATCTGGTTTTTTCCCATTTAAGACCCGATTATGATGCCGGAAGGGTGTCAAAACTAGAAGTCAGCGGTTTTTGGCCCCCACTCAGCGGTCACAGGACTCAATGGAGAACAGGAATTCAAGCAAGATGAATCCAGTTTATTCAAACATTTTTTATATATAACTGGGTTTTCTCTATATAATAGTTTTCTCCTTACTAAAATTTGTCAAATATACATTTAATTAATTTTTAATAATCAGCAAAATGTATAATAATAAATGTAATAATATCAGAACATTTTTAGAGGATTTTTTTCTATAAAAAAAGCACACAAAGATTGGCATTGTTTATAGATTTTGTATTTTATATTTAATGTGAATATATATAATTTATCTCCTTAAGGAAAACCTCTTTTCGCTTTATAAAGTAATTGTATCCTCCTTTCCTGTAGATTCTTCCAAATATAATACAATTACCTCATAAAATGAAAAGAGGTTATAGAGATATATTTTATATTTAGTAATCAATAGGAACATAATCACTATATTCATAGATCACCCAGAAGTTATTCTTCTAGGACATACTAGACAAGCGGCAATCACATTATATTAGAGTCTCGATAGTTTAAGTTGAACGGGGCCGGGTTCATCTCAAAGTGTATATTCTTAAATTGCAGAGTAAAAATAGTGTGTTTTCTATTATTTTTTGTACTGGTGATAAACTATTTAGACAACAACAAAAAACTCCATGGAGTCAGCCTGCAATTGAGCCATAGCAACCGAGCAGCCGCTGTCTGTTGAAAAAGATAGTGCCAACTTATGTGAATAGAGGCTGTCATGTGGTCAGCACAACAAATCCTCCAGCCATTACTATCACTTTTCTAGACCAGAGCTGCTACTTTTTCATTCAAGGAGCTCCATGTTTGTCCTCACGAGGCTAATTTTACTCCATTATAAACCCAATGTTCCACAAAAAAACCTGGAAGAGCTGGGGATCGAACCTGGGACCTCAAGATTGTAGCCTGGAACACTGACCACTAGACCACAGAGCTGGTCAATGATACTATACTGCATTGTTATTTAACTCTTTTGTTCACATATCCTCAGATATAATTTCTTTCCATCTTTGTGCCCCCAAAGTTGTTGGTGCATAAAGCAAGTTCTATCATCTACCTTTAAAATAATGTTTTACACAATAAGTTTTAAATAAGATATATATATATATAGCCTAATATAGTTTACGTGCCCCCCCTCCCCCCACCCAAGATGTATAATCACATACCCTAGATTTAATACCACTGCTCTACGGTGGTAATTTTTATAATATAATATGAAAAGAATATAAATTGATTGTTCAGCTGTCATGGCAGTTTGAATATTAATTATTTTAGTGTTATATTTACTTACTTCTCCATCCTCTCATATATTAAATTATTTGATAGAATTATGAAAACGAAAACTTTTATATCTATCGAATGCATGCCTTTAAAACTCGTGTATAGTGTAGACCCATTAAGAAATAAAAAGTAATCACCTGTTGGTAGTATTTGAAAAGCCAAGGATTCCTATTTGTTTCGTGTGAAGTGCGGTGTTGTTGAAGTTTCTTTAAATGATGTAAAAACTCTGGAATGAACTTTTGTTGAGGGCTGAAACAAGCAAAATTATCAACACTAACCGTCAAGTTTTGGAGAAATTAAATGTATTAATATCAGTGGTGTACTTATATTGTGAAGAAGAGGAGACTGAAATGATAGGTTTTTTAAAACCGTGTCTTACCAACTGTTCAGGCTATAAGCATATATGATAGTTACTATGGGATAGGCCTGAGGAAGGAGGGTGGGTAAACATTGTGGAAAATTCACCCTGAGTAGACCCAACCGAGATTCGAACCCCGATCTCTCCGTTCTCAGCAGAAATTGTGGTTTAAATCGTCTTAGCTACTATACCTTGTATTAGCACTAACCAACGGCTTAGTAATATTATATTAACCACTCATTTTTGTTCACACGACACATTTATAATGACACACTAAACAATACATATCCATCCAATCTTCTCATTTCATTTCGAGACTTAGATAGAAACTAAGTATGTTTTAAATAACTTGAGTGCACATGTTTGACAAAACATTGTCTTCAGAGTCAAAGTTAAAAGTAAATAACAATAATTTTTGGAAAGATCAAGTGCTCATAAGATTTTTCAGTAGCGACCGTAAAAACTATGTCACTGAAAAAAAAGGCTATATTTTTTTAAATATAAGAAAGAAAATATATTTTTATATATTCCTACAGTAATAGATAAACTAAATAGAAATGTCAATGATTTTCTAAGGTAACTTAGAAAAATGATGCTTTGACAGGGTTTCAAGCCCTTGTCCTTTGACTTTGGATGTCATTATATAAAACCTCGAGATTGTGGCTCAAAACTCCGCATCACTCCTTAGAGAATACATCAGTGATAGCTTGTCTTTTGTTGAATAGCAAGCAACAAAGTTGAAAGTATTGGGGTTGGTGGCTGCCTGGATTAACTGTGGAATGTAAGGACACTCTGAAAGGGGGGAAGCATAGGGGGGGTAGAGGGATTGGTGTGGTGGCTGCCATAGCTCCTCTAGTGAGGTGATAATACATAGTACTCTGGAAGAGAGATTTGCAAAACCTCGAGATGTCCATCCGAATCTTAACTGTCCAATAGAAGGTTTGGGGGGGTGGGGTGGGGGTGGGGGGTGGGGGTAGGGTAGGAATTAGTCAAATAGTCTATCCTGATGCTAATTCCTAAAAATAAATGTAAACTCTTTAGAGAACGCTAGTGTTATATTTTGTTGTAATTGTTTCTGTGTGAAATATAATTTTCTTACTATATCTCACCATGGCATTTTGTAAACATTACCAAACACAATATATTATCACTCACTTGAAAGTAAGTGCTCCACCGAGGACCTTGCCATATTGGCTAAGAACGCTGACAGCATCCCCATCGGGACTGACTAGCAGCCAGAAGAGATCCTCTCTCCGCAGCGAACCTTGGGCCAGAGCAGTCCCTATAGCCGTCATGAGCGTGTGAGTGTCATCCTCGTTGGTCCAGAGCACTACTGCCCGGGCCCCCTCAGCGCGGGCGCCCACCAGACGAGTCACCAATTGGCTTGCCGAGTCATAATTCTGGGATAAGGTAAGTGTATTCATATATATCAATATAGTAATGGTGTGAAAATAACCTTATGCATTTCTATGGGTGTCTTGTGGGTTATTGGTAGGGCAAGCAAAGTTTGGCAGGACTGTACCAGTAAAACTGTTCCCTCACCCTTATCATCAATTTGACCAACCATGTACAAAAAATAATAGTTAATATGTGTGTGTATAGTGAGAAAGAGAGATAAATAGAAAGAGCACCATGTCTTACTACCTGTTCGGTTTATACGCCTATGTACTAATTACTCTGTGTTATGTTAGAAATTAAGAAGGTTGAATTTAGAGGAAGTGTGCCTAAATTTATATGGAGAGAGAGTAAAAAATCTGATAGGGTGCAGTGCTAAGTTGGGTGACAAAGACAATGGGAATTTTCTAGGTATTATAGAACTTTTAGCAACATTTTTGAAGGATTATACCAATAATATAAAACAGTGACAGTTTGAAAAGGTAAAAACTGTTCACTGTATGTCATGGAGAAGTCAAGATTAATTTTTGAAACTTTGTAGCAGTGAAGTTCTCAAAAATAATGTAAGTGGACGAGAATAAACTGTTTATTTTTCTTTTATGTGTGATTCAACACCGGACATCTTAAAAACTGAGCAAAATATAATTGTTTTGAGATATGTATTCTACTCTTAAGAAAACAATGAATGGACCATAAAAGAAATATTTTAGGAATTTTTTGACTGTTTTAAAAAAAACGGAAGAACAAATAGCAAAGGCCATTCTGCAAGAGCTTCAGAAACATGGAAAAGACATTAACGATTGTCGTGGCCAGGGATTTGATAATTGTTCTAATATGGCTGGTAAGTTCAAAGGTGTGCAGGCAAGAATAAAAGAGATTAATCCGGTTGCAATGTTTTCATCTTGTGCTGTTCATACCTTAAACTTGGTTGGTGTTCACACAGCTAACAAAGTATCATCACGAGTCGTGACCTTTTTCAACTGTGTCAACCAGCTCTACAATTTCTTCAGCAGTAGTCCGGAAAGATGGGACATACTTTTAAATAAAACAAAAAAAAAATATTTACATAGGGTTTCTGACACTAGATGGAGTTCTAGAGTAGAGGCAGTGACTCCTATCTCCCAGTATTTACCTCAAATAATAACAGCATTGGAGAACGTCAAAGGAAATTGCAATTTGACAAATGAAGGCAAAGCTGAGGCAGAAGGTCTTTAACAGTATTTTTCTAAATTTGATAGTATTACTTTGGCCGCTATCTGGGCTTATTTATTGGATGAAATCAATATGAGAAATCTAATACTGCAATCTGAGGATATTACACTTGAAATATAAAAAGATAACATTGCAGCTTTAAGAGACAAAGTCATTGATAGAAGAGATATGTGGCCGATTTATGTTAAAAGTGCTACAAATATTGCTGCTGCATTAGGAGTCCCTGCAGAGTTTAAAATTGTAAGACAGAGGAAAAGGAAAAGATGTTTTGACGAAGAAGATCTTTACACACTACAAGTTGGAAGTTCTGATGAAGAACACTTTAAAAGTAACATTTTCCATCCTACTATCAGTGAGATTATAGAACAGCTAGACTGTAGTTTTCAGCAAGTAAATGAAATTTGCGACACATTCAAAGCAATATTGAACCTGAGTGAAGTCACAGTCAAGACATCAAATCAAGAAACAGTCCCGTTAAAAGAAGGAAGAGGCAACTAGAATATTCATATAAAAGTACCCCGATGAGCTAACAGAAAATTTAATTTATGAAATGAATCAGCTACAAGCAGTTTTCAAGTCAACTTTCAAAAATGCATTGAAGAAAACCAAAAGCAAAAGTTTCCCACTTAGTTTACTCAACGAAATCTACAAATTAAAACTTCAAAGTGTCTTTCCAGAAATTTGTATTGTTTTAAAATTATTTTGCACATTGCCTGTTAGTGTTGCATTTTGGGAGAGGGGATTCAGCAAACTTGCATTAATTAAGAATTACCTAATATCTACTCTAGGGCAAGATAAGTTAAAACATCTAACCATAGTATCTGTAGAGTATAAATTAGCTTCCAAAATTGACTATTCTAACGTTATCAATGAGTTTGCAAAAACAAAAGTCAGGAGGTTTAAAATACCAGAGGGCATTAGTAAATAAAATTAAACCTATGGAAAATTATTTAATTTTAAGTGTTTTAATATCCCTGTTAAAATATTGTTGTGTTATCAATATTGCAAGTTAGGCCTATATATTTTTCATGTAATATTATTTTCTCAAATCTACAAAAATACTCAAATCTAAAGTAATAAAACTACTGTATTTTTCAGTCTTAACTAAAAATTGTAATTCAGGCAAAACGTTCTATTAAGTAAAATTTTAAGCACTAATTACTTTTCTTTTCATATGTGAACAATTATAAATTTAATAAAAGAAAATAATAACTATGATTTTGATTTTATTAACAGCATTTTGGAACCTTCCTAAAGTGTTTCTAGTTTTTATGAGAATTTTAACCAAATGATCTCGGTAGGGTTATTCCACTGTGTAAAATTTGCAGATATATTTTGTTTGAGACATAATGTTCATAAACAAATCAAAAGTAGGCATATTTCACCGTAGCATTGAATAAAAATGAAGACTAAATTTTGCTGAGCATTGTGTTTCTAATGCTCATCATGGGGAGGTGGGGCCCAAGTCCGATGATTGTCTTGGGGCCCTCAAAATCTATGGATGGCCCTGCAGCCATCTTCTATAACTTACTTACCCCATCAGTTGCCATTGACTGGTTGCTAGTGACAATGGTCTCCTGTAATGCAAGGCATATGCCCGCTCTTTCCGCACCCTCTTTGAAGAGGTGGTAACCCGCAGAAAAGTTTCGGCTGGCCGAGGAGTAAACTGCACTGACATAAGTCCATCCCAGGTGTCTTAACACGCTGACCACTGAGTCCACCAACGCTGACAGAGGCACCTCCACCTGTTGGTAGGGAACATTTGGGTTCGCATGACATTTCTACAAACATGTATCTGTCATATATGTTTCTATTTGTTCACTATATTGCTGGTAACGACTTTCAATGACTTTTTAAAAGAACTACATGAGAATTTGCTTGGAGAGAGGAGGTAAAAATTTCCATAGTGAGGCCAATCCAGATTCCTAGTTTAGAATAGGGCACGTTAGCCCTTCACTCTTTAGTATAACTGTCATGAAACTCGTGGAATGGAATAGCCATACAAGAATATTATATATCGGGATTGTAATTCTAATAGATCACAAACTTATGAAATTAAAATTTACTTCTGTAAATAAGTGTGACTATTAGGGTTAAAATATTGTGGTTTTTGTTTAATGTAAATTTAATATATTTTATTTTGTACTGAGTTAACTGTAAAATCTATTAACTAACCAACCAAAAACCAGAGAGGGAATAAGGTAATATCCAACGTATGATTTAACATCTTAAGAGGGGTCAAAAACACATTTATATACACATTGTATAATATATCAACCTGCAAAATAAATGGGTTTCCACCACTGGAAAGCTCTGCTATCGCTGCAGCTTGGCTAGTTGCTACCGAAGTGATATTCATGGCAGATAAAATGTCATTTGCCATCATGGCATCGGCCAAAGACAAGCCATTGACTGCCGCAAGCACTTGGTAGCCATTTAATCCTTGAGCATGTTGGTGTAGCCCTGAGACAAGGGACATTGTGTGTACATGTGAGTTGCACGTGTCCACCAGCAGGGCGCCTAGTTGCATTCCCGACAATCGGGTGTTGGCTCTCTCCAACGCCCACAGGAACGCCTCGAGCTGTCTCACAGAGTTTAAGTTCAGTTCTTTATCACCTCCACATTGGATTATGTTCTCCTTGTCTAGTGTCTTGTGAATAGGGAGAAGCACAGCCACGTACAAGTTCTGCGGGGAATGTAGCAGCACGTGGTATAACGATTGTTGGTGTTGGTGCAATATCTTTGTCGAGGGTTGAAGCACTTGATACGTGTCAGCGTGACTGTAATGTCTACTAGAGTCTGTTCTGCTTTGTTTGTTGATGTTACATTGGCTACATTGATCTGTATCAATTCCACAAACTGGTACTGGATTTGATGTGAAGTTCTTCTCTAAAAGCTCATATTTGTTGTGCTGGTTGAACATCATTATCTGAAAATATTATTAAAACTCATTATTTAATGTTGACATTATAAAATATTATTTTACTCTTATTTTTTGGGATGCACTAATACTAGGCCGTAGTCAAGGGGAGGTTTCGGGGATCTTTTCCAAGCACTAATGTGGGGGAAGCAAGAAAAAAAAAGTACTAAATTAATCTTAATATTAACATACATACCTTGGATATATAATTGCTGATATTTACTGGGCTCATAATGTATTTAATAAGCTTGAATATGGGTGAATCATTTGAGTCTGACATGTTTGAACTATCAGTAGAGGATTTAAAGTAAGAATGTACAAATTCTCTATGAGTCATATTCATTAATTCTGGGCAGAAATCATCTGTGGTGTTGTAACACATGCTGTCCCAGGCTTGTTTGAGGGACTCAGCTAGAGACAATATAGCTTCACTGGCAGAAATTACTCCTTCGGTACGTATTGCGGTTTCAAGGTCATCTTGTAGTTTTAAAGATCTCTCATCGTCAGTGCACGTGAAATCTTTCGTGTTACTCGAATTAAGTGTGTTATATTTTTGACATGGTTGTTTATTTTTCAAAAATTCGAATAGCCATTTATCTTCATCTTCCAAATACTGCTTGGACTGTTGAAAAAGATAACAAACATGTTATTATTAAATCAAGGTCTCGTTAGAAACTTAATCTTAGATATCCTTGTCATTTAGAAAGATTATTTATAAACTGCTTCGTTCATCAAGTCCAAAACATATTAGTTGATGGAATGACATAAAACTAGCAGCTAACTCAGCGCTAATGTGCTTCACTCTGACAGAACAGGTATCAAATCTTGGTCCCAAACAATTGTGGATGATTTTTTCGCTGTTGTTTTACCATTCTCTCTCTGAAAAAATAAGGGGGTATTTCCTTGATATTCACCCTGCCTGATCTATGTCTTCAAATTAACTAACGTATAAATGAAGGTAGGTAGACCCCAAACAGGCAGTAGCGTGATAACAATCTAAAAATGACCTAGTTACAACTGTTCTAATATATGGTTAATTGTGAATAAGGTTTTATCGTGGCCGAAGGTAATAAGGCGTAAGTCTTAAGCACTGGAGTATTCCTATTGATGATCTACACAGGGTTTGTTCTTGAGCTTTGATGTGTAACTCTAGGTGGAGACTAAATGACTAAATACAACATGAGTGTTTTGGAACACCTTTTAAATAGGGGTTATAAGGGATTATTTGTACAAGTAAAGCAGAGAAAATATTATATACAGTTCAATTTTCATAGTAAAGGCCTTATCTGACAGCTAGAAAAGTTACTATAATATGTCTACATTCATATACTCATATGTCTTGCCATGTGATCTGCAGCTGTCACCTACGAATAATTATAAAATAACACAAATAATATATTAAAATGTTATAAATTTTGGCCTCAGAAAAAAATAAGTTTCTATTTTATGAATGTTTCTTCCTGTGAAAATTGGATTGTAGTTAAACATTAAATTTATTAAAAATAATCTTACTTTGACTACATCAATGCGCTCATTCCAATATTCTTCAAATGCAGGGATTCTATCGGGAGAGAATGACAGGGAATATACTGTTGTCAAGTTTCTTGATGAAAGTAATTTGAGGTCATCATGATTTAAAAAGTCAGAAAATAGAAGCTGGGATGAAACGGAATAGTTATATTGTGGCAATGAGTTCAACAAAAAATTAAATTTTGATCGCCTCATTATTACAAGAATTGGTGTCTCCGCTTTTATTGCGGTGTGTATCGATTTGAACGTGTCATTATTGAAGTTTAGTGAAGGGTGACCAACACCTTTAATTTTAGTCGGTAATGTTGGAATAATAAATATTTTATTAGCAGTAATGCAAGGTTTATTAGTATTGTTTGTAAGCTTAGTAAATATGTCAGCCACTTCAGACATGTAGTAGTCATCTCCATGTACTATATGTACACGGCTCCATTCCAGTTTCTCAACTAGTGTTGCCAAAGCCTGAAATGAAATTCAAAAGAGAATATAAAATTTCTAGTAATAAAATATAGTAACACTTTATCATAAAAAGATATAATATTAATAAGAACAAGATTAACAATAAGGTGTGATCTAATTGAGAATTGTCGCTACCCGTGCAACCCATGGGCAAGTCTATCAGGAATGGCTTTAGTGGGTTGGGTTAGGTAACATCACAAAACTGTGTGGGTTTCTTTTTAGTTGTTTGTTAGAAAAATGTAAGTTTACTACAATATGACTACAAAAAATGAGAAGTAGTTCCTAACGCTAACTAAAAATATTGAAATGTAAGACCGTGTGGACCGTTTTGCCAGTAGCCCCACTGTGAAACTTACAAAGATTTTGACTTCAATCCCCGCTTGGTATAAAACTGTTGTGTTCTGACATGACCTGGGTTCACGCGCGTGGCATGGCCCAGCAGACCCTTTGTCTAATCGGATGTTCACTAACTTAGAGTGTACAAATGAACCATATAATATTGTGGAACAGAATGGGGCACTCTACCCAAAACATCAATAGTTATCAACCTGAAGGGGGTCACATTTTGCTTGTTTGTTTAATCATGTCTATCCAGTCAGCAAACAGTGGCTACTTAAGGTAAACACAATTTGCAATAATTTACTGAACAAAGTGCCCATTTATAATTATGTAACACACGTCATGGTGGCTACCTAACAATCTATGAATCGGCGCTTTGGTAATACCGGTCCATTTGTTGTCAATGTGTACTCTTGCTTAACAAAACTAGAGCAATGAAAGAATACAAACAATTAAATTAAGGACCGTCATAGAGCTATACAGTGGATTCCGGTTAATTGGGGCATCGACTAATTGGGGCAGCCATTTATTTGTGACAAAACTCTAAGAACAGAAACAAAACAAGTATTTACCTTGAATTTATTCTGCTTATTTGGGCCAACTCCCCGCTTAATTGGAGCAGTGAAGGTAATGTAGGCTCACAAGTAAAGATTTTGACACTCTCCGAAAAAATCGCCATTCTTGACAAGATGTCAACCTCTTAACAACAGTCATCGTCAGCTA
Organism: Timema bartmani; assembly: GCA_902151455.1. Classification (NCBI taxonomy): domain Eukaryota; kingdom Metazoa; phylum Arthropoda; class Insecta; order Phasmatodea; family Timematidae; genus Timema; species Timema bartmani. The sequence goes on along the minus strand of CABFWB010002058.1, from coordinate 17,842 downwards.
GCGGAGATAATTAAGTTGCCGAAATCTACAATTTTATGACTGTTACAGCAACAAGAAAAACTTAAGAGAGGAGTGGAGATTGCGCGTGGGTTTAAATAAAACATCTCATAAGCAAAAGATGCAAGGCAAAGATCCAGGAGCTGAGAATACTTTAAATCGATGGTTTTCCATTGTAACTAAACGAGGTGTGTGTGTGAGTGGCCCTATGCTAAAAACCAAGGCAGAAGAGTTGGCCAATAAGCTAGGTCATGTAAATTTCAAAGCAATGAATGGTTGGTCGTCTCGATGGAAGTGCAGACATGACATTAGTTACAAAAAAGCACACGTTGAGGTCAATGCTGATGCTACAAGCGCCGACCAATGTAAATTTGAAAAATTACCAGAGTTGCTTAAAAATTTTAGTGCGGATGACATTTACAACGCCGATGAAACAGGCCTGTATTATCGCGCTAAACCAGCTGGTTCCCTGAGCTATAAACACTGTCCAGTTCAAAGAAAGCAAGGAGCGTGTAACTGTGTTGCACTGCTCAAACATGTCAGGAAGTGATAAACTCAAACTTTTGGTTATTGGTAAAAGTGCTAAACCTCGTTGTTTCAAGGGGCTTACAATAGGCAGTTTACCAGTTTCATATTATGCAAATAAGAAGGTGGGGATGACCACATATATTTTTATGCAATGGCTAATGAACTGGGATGTGGAACTGTAACTTAAGTCCAGAAAATTTCTGTTGCTATTGGAAAACTGTACGGCATACCTTCATGTAGATGGTTTAAAACATATTGAACTGGAAATTTTACCCCCTAACACCACATCCCTGATACAGCCTATGGACGCAGGAATTATAAAAAATTTGAAGACATATTATCGTGGAAAACTGGTTAATCACATCCTTGAAGGGAATGAGGAAAATATGCTGACAGCATCTTCAAAAGCAATATAAGTTAGTGCAAATGTTTCACTGTTAAGAGCTGTACAATTTATCGCCGATAGCTGGCGAGGAAAAAGCAGCAAAGCAATTCAGAATTGTTTTGCTAAATGTGGTTTCATGATTAATTGTGATTCAGATGCAGTTATATGTACAGACAATGAAATGTCTTTAGAACTGCAACACGTCCAAAATTGTGAAGATTTTTTAAGCAATGATGCAATGATGATAACCTTCAGTGCCATGATGAAAATGAAAATTGTGAGGATACAATTATTGAAGAAATTGCGGGAAAAAACGCAGAGACAACAGAAGAACAAGAAAATGATGGCAATGAAACACTAAGCGAGTGACTAACCAAGATGCCAGGAAATATATCGCTGAATTGATATGCTACTTCATGCAGTAAGGCAACGAAGGCAGCCTTTTATCAGCACTGCGCTGACTTTGTACAAGTGCAGTCCATAAAGAAAACATGTCATGATACACTTGATAATTTTTTCAAAGAAAGAACTCTTAAGTAATGTGTAGCCTTTACTTGACACATACGTGTATGTACTGTATATTCATTTTACATATGTACATTTTGTTTGCTTTTCGATTTAGTTACAGTATTTTTAAATAAATGTTTGTACCATTAAAATTCCATTTAGTTGGGGCAGCCGCTTATTTGGGACAGAGTGACTTAGCCTGATGTGTCCCAATTAACCGGAATCCACTGTATTTTCAAATTATTGTATCAAATGAAGGTAGAATTGAAATCTCAGAAATAACTTAGTATGTACTTATTGACGTATATTGAAATTTGTTGTGCAACATGTCCTTTGCAAAAAAAATAATAAAAACCAAGTGAAAACTAATTTACTTGTAACTTCTCACCATTCAAATAAAAGAAATAGAGAAAGGGGTATTCCCCCCAACTCATATAATGATTCAATAAAATTATTGTTAAATATCATAAAACACATGATTTTAAAAAATGAGGTTTTTGATATATTAAAAATCAGAATGATTTAAAAATTAATACAGGTCTTAGAAGCTCTTGTGAGAAAACCAATCTAAAACTACTTCAATAATGTTTTTTTTATAAATAGTCCTTGCATTAATACACTTCTCTACAATATGTCGGATTTACGTTTACATAACACTAAATAATTTGCATCCCACACCAAATACCACGTGGTATAAGGCATTACACTTGCAATAGACTTGAATGCCTGTGATGGGGAGATCCAGGTTCAATTCTTGGTCATGTGCAATGGGATGTTATTTATTACTGTGGTGCTATCCTCCCACCCCCTACGTGTGCTATTATGGGTGCATTTCTTCAAAATTACCTTTGGATTAAGTCGTAAATAACCTTGGTGCCTAAGGTACTATTAAAATAAGTGTCTAAAACATACATTTACTTCAACAATTATACATTAATTTCTCAAAATATTATACTTAAAAGTAAAAGTAAATTCAAGGTAGGAAAATTACCTTAGCTCGATCCTCAGCAGATATTAAAAGTACTTCTGAATCCATTATTGAAATAGGCATATTATGGTTTGCTAAAGTAATTTGTACTTCTTCATCTCTCATTAGGCCAACGCCATCTATCAGACCAAACTGTTGAGACAATGCAACATGTGGTAGTCCTGCGTCTTCTCGTAGAGAGGGTAGGAAGTTCTCCAGTTGATTTACCTCCGAGCGAAACCTACCACAGGTGTCAAATAGCCTCAAACCTGCAATTCAAGAACATATTAATTGTATTATTATGGAAGAATATAAAAATACAGAGAAATATCCATAGATCTTAAACATACATAATAATAGTACATTCCATGTATGTTTACTTACTAACCGCTTTCAGATTAAAATTAAATTGGTTATGAAAGAGTGAGAACATTTTAGGAAATAAGAAGTAATCTCAAAGTTGTATTTACAAATTTATCTTTGCATTTTTATTGAATGGTAAATAATAATAGAACTACTAATTGAATATTAGAAATTTTAGTCAATGCAATTAAAGCTAGAAATAAAAACAAGAGCTAGTATCATAGTAACTATTCTAGGGGTTGAATTGTAAAATTTTATTAAGAATATGTTCAGTTTATTAAGAATATTAGGTAATCTGATACCAACCTTAGTTTGTAACTAAGTTAACAGAATTAAATTCAGTTAACATAATTATTATGGTTGTTGTTCATAAAGTAATAGGAATAATCAGTGTGAATATGAATAAAATTCAGTTAATATAATTATTATGGTTGATGGTTATAAAGTAATTTAGGAATAATCAGGGTGGATAGTGAAAATATCTAGTTAGATGCTAAACTTTTGACAGAAAAGTCAAAAAGTTAAAGTGGATATTCCCATTGATAAACAGATTAAGATTGTTTGAAATGTGATTAAAAGAGCATTATTTCTCAAGGAATATCAAGAGGATATTTAATGGTTGATGATATAATAGATATATAAAGTAGGTTGCTTAGTTAAAATATTAATATTGAGTATTACTGATGTATTTACAAATTTAAATTAGCAATTTATTCTTCTTCCTAAGTCGACAACCCGAAGGTTGGTTTAATGTGATTTCTATCCACCCGGAGTTGGGCATACATTCAGCCTTTCAGCTGGTTAGTGCTACCTGCACTATCTGGTAGAAATCCCATATATTAGGGGAGATCAGGAAGTGTGGTATTTCCCCGTTGCCTTCCACATTGAATTTCTTCTATGAGCAAGCACTAAAGGGCCTATGGTACCACTTTTGCCAGTAAAGGTATTTTCCCATACCTTCCAGTGTTCTTTTACATACCACAATTGACATGGGACTGATGGTTTTACTTCCTCTCCGAAGGAAGTTGTGATAAGGATTTTTATTGCTCACAAAAAGTCTGTTGAACTTAGCTGGGTTTGAACCCATGAACATTGGGTCCTGAGGGTAGCGATTCACCCCAAGATCACCAAGGTTGACTTTAGCATTTTAATAAATGATAAATAATGAGTCATCCAAGAGCTTGTTAGGCAACTTTATCAGCAAAGTTGATAGTCTGACAAGAGTAAGCATTCAGAATGTTAAATAGAGTACAATTTATAATTTATTTCCAACTCAGTTTGATAAAATGATATGCATTGGATAGAAACTGCCCCAAAAATATGAAGATTCTTTCATTAGATTAAAAAACAAAACAAATATATTTTAAAAAGTTCTGGATAAATTAAAGAAAACCATTCACCAGCTATCTAATTAAAGTTCGAATCCCGGTTGGGACTTCTAAAAGTGTTTTTTCCTAAAAGGTTTCTCACTCTTCATCCACATAAATGCGCAAAGATTACCTCTAAAACGCTTTCTTCCATTACCTGACCCCATTAATTATTATCATACGTGCGTAAAACCTGAACCGATAGTAAGAAGCGACTAAAAAAAAACTCTTAAAATAAACACTATCCTTTTCTGGTAATTTTTTTTTCCAACCACTAATATTAAAAATAAAATTATAATATATGAACTGTAAAAAAGAGGTCCTAAAGTAATGGATGAGCCTCCATCCAGCCTTATGAGGTTATCAATAGGACATACCTATGGTAATGTTCGGGAGAAAGCTGGTGACTCTCTCCTGGTTCAATATGGAGGTGATCCAACGGAGAGCCTCCACCATGACCACGCCATCTCTAGTTACAGGACCGCAGTCGAAAAGTCCCTCCCCTCGCTCGCGCACCTGCAGAATACCACCTGCAACACACAACAACACTTTCTGTCATAAATAACCATCACCAGGCATCTTCTCTGCAATGAGATGACGACAATGCAACATGCTTTTAAGATTCTGAAAATTGAAAAATGAAACCCCGGACACGGGAATCGAACCCGGGACCTTTGGCATAGTAGGCCGATGCTCTAACCACTGAGCTATCCAGAAATCGTCCCGCGCCCAGGGTCATTCTTCACTCATATTTTCAGGTAGAGTCTATGATGGACGTGCAGAAAACATCGGCTACAAATTTGTGATTTTATTAAGATCACGAGCCATCAGATAACGCAGCCACCCTAAACTTGGTAGCTATTATATATGCTTTTAGTGAGGATTTTCAATTTTCAGAATATGATATTTAGATGGAGTAAATCCTCACTAAAAGAATAACAGCTTTGGCTATTTGATTCTTAAATATGCAATCCCTTACAATTATAATAATTGTACAAGTGGCAGTAATAAGCCAACTACCGAGTCGAAGGTGGCTGCATTATCTGATAGCTCGTGATTTTAATAAAATCACAGTTTTGTAGCCGACGATTTCTGCACGTCCATCATAGACTCTGCCTTAAAATATGAGTGAAGAATGACCCTGGGCGCGGGACGATTCCTGGATAGCTCAGTGGTTGGAGTATTGACGTACTAAGCCATAGGTCCTGGGTTCGATTCCCGTTTCCAGGTGTCATCTTTCAATTTTCAGAATATGATATCTAGATGGAGTAAATCCTCACTAAAAACATAATAGCTTTGGCTATTTGATTCTTAAATATGCTTCTAAGAGTCTATATATACTTTAAATCTCCATTGCAAACATCAAATGAGAACAAATAGGGGATGTTTGTTAACTTTGATCTTGTTATGAATGGACATCTGGGAAACCTTTTAGAAAATACTAACATATTTTTTATAGTCAACATTTTTACAATATTGTGTTATTTTATTGATATTGATAATATCCATCAAAGATGCAGGTCCCATGACTTTATGTATGAATACTTGAAAGTAGATCTAGTAGTTTTTTTCTAGCTGTAAGATATTTCCATTCATAAGAAAATTGGAGTATATAGTCGGTAGACTGTAGACGATTCTTTTGATAAAATATTACAAATAGATGTAGAAGAGTCCACATTGAAAAAAGTTCAATAAATTTAGCTTAGAGCCACCAAAGTTCTGTCAAAAGTGACCACTTCAAAATAGATGGTTTGACATTATGAATACATGAAGATAATTTACTCATTTTTATATAAACTGTCAGGTCGTTTACAATCTGACTAATGTTCAAAGTCTATTATAGTCAAGACATACCAGGCAACAACCCACACCAATGAGCACGTTGACAAAAATGTTAGTCCCACCTAGTCCGGTTTGCCGGTGACAGAGATGTTGGGGGTTCGAATCCTGGCGGGCATACTAAGGTGTTTTTTCGTAAATTGTTTCCCAATCTCCCTCCACACGAATGTCGGTACATTTCCTCTTAATTATATCGTTCTTATCCTAATATAACTAATGTATATCTGTGGATAACCCAGATGGGCAGTAAGATGCGGTGCACCAGAAACCAACAACTAGTCAGCAGGCGATAGTTAGATGGAATTTCTAAGGGGTCTATTTTTGTGCTAATATTGAACAAGGAATCTCCCTAAGGAGTGCCTTGTAATGTTGAACAAGGAATCTCCCTTAGGAGTGCCGTGTAATGTTGAACAAGGAATCTCACTAAGGAGTGCCTTGTAATGTTTAACAAGGAATCTCCCTTAGGAGTGCCGTGTAATGTTGAACAAGGAATCTCCCTTATAAGTGTCTTGCAATGTCGAAAACCTAATCTTCCTAAGGAGTGCCTTGTAATGTTGAAAAAAGCATCTCCCTAAGGAGTGCCATGTAATGTTGAACAAGGAATCTCCCTTAGGAGTGCCTTGTAATGTTGAACAAGAAATCTCCCTTAGGAGTGCCTTGTAATGTTGAACACGTAATCTCCCTAAGGAGTGCCTTGTAATGTTTAACAAGGAATCTCCCTTAGGGGTGCCTTAAAATGTTGAACAGGGAATCTCCCTAAGGAATGCCATGTAATGTTGAACAAGGAATCTCCCTTAGGAGTGCCTTGTAATGTTGAACACGTAATCTCCCTAAGGAGTGCCTTGTAATGTTTAACATGGAATCTCCCTTAGGGGGGCCTTAAAATGTTGAACAAGGAATCTCCCTTAGGTGTGCTGTGTAATGTTGAACAAGGAATCTCCCTTAGGAGTGCCTTGTAATATTGAACAAGGAATCTCCCTTAGGAGTGCCTTGTAATGTTGAACACGTAATTTCCCTAAGGAGTGCCGTGTAATGTTTGAACAAGGAATCTCCCTTAGGAGTGCCTTGTAATGTTGAACAAGGAATCTCCCTTAGGAGTGCCTTGTAATGTTGAACAAGGAATCTCCCTTATGAGTGCCGTGTAATGTTGAACAAGGAATCTCCCTTAGGAGTGCCGTGTAATGTTGAACAAGAATCTCACCAAGGAGTACACCACATATTTATGGTCCCCTGGTTATTAGAACAGTGTGTACACGCAGCTCGCAATCCAATGACGACTCGCCGGTCCCTCGGGTAACGTGTCCCGTTCCTGTCTCCGAGATGCACCCGTGTCATCGCGAGCATGCTTCAACGAGTTAACTCGAGCTCTATCGCCACCGTGGGCCAGGTCCTTCACCTCCGAGGGGGTATGGCTCGAAGCCCGCTTGTAAACGAGTCAAATGGACTATGCCCAGGGCCGCCTCGAGCATAATTTTGAGTCCGGGGGAACCTTGATTTAAGCGCCCCCTCTTCTTTAACGTCCTATAAACTTGCAAGGAACTCATTATAATATGAATGAATTTCTGTTGCCACCCGTTGCTTTTCTTTAGTAATCTTTTATTAATTTCTAATTTAGAGAACAAAGTGATAGACGTATTTTCAAATATGATTCAAATTTGATTGGATTATTTAATCATTGAAAAGTTAATCGATTAACTCGATTAATCGCAATCCTATTAATTGGTAAAAATAACCGATTACTCACATCAAGATAATCGATTAATCGATCATTATCGCCCTTCCCTACACTAGACCACAGAGGTGGTCCTAAATAATATAATTTAAAAAAACAAGACTATATTATGGTGTATTATGTACCAATGAAATGGCAACTACCTTCTACTGTTTCCATCAGTGAATTTATAATAAAATAACCTGTTTTCCTCGCATTTTCAGAGATGAACATTTTAATACCCACTGAAGCCAAAGAAGGTGGCTGCCATTTAAATTATGAATATTGTACCACCCTTGACCCCACTGTCACGTTATTTATATTCGCGTTATTGAACAGTGTCTATAAATGAGGGCTTTTGAAGGACACGACTACGTTGTACAAATATATGCAAGAACAGAATATAGAGCCAAAAGATAAGGGGGAAAAAAAAAGAAAATGAAAGAAAAATACTCATAGCTGGCCATGATGATGAGATTTTATGTTAAAAAAATTTAGCAGTTGACTTTAGTAAAATATCTTTATTTAATTCATGTATAAATTTTAAATTGCATGTATTTAACAAATCGGGAACAAAATCAATTAAGGACATTAGTCTTATTTCGAGGACTGTCCCCGAAACGGAACAAATGGTCACCTTATTTTAAAGCGACTATCGCTGAAAACGCCGAGAAAATAAAAATGACCCTTTCTAAACATGAGACGAGAGCAGAGCTCATTCCCAAGTTCAAACATCACAAAGAGTGTGTGTATATGTAAACAATACAACAAACCCAGACAGAAAGAAGTTGTTCGTATTTAACCTAACTGTAACTCAACAGCGGGTGATCAGAGAGCTTTGTTTGGTAGAAGGAACAAAGTGGGTCAGGAAGGAAATACAAAAGTGTCTCTTGGCACCAATTATCCTCTCTGCTCTGCGCATGCGACATTGTTCAGTCGACAAGGGAAGAGTTTTACCAATTATTCATTGTTTGTACAAATGTTAAGGGGGGCCCCACTGTTTCGCTAAACGTGGGTGGGAGGGGAAGGGGGGACAATTCATATTGTTGAACACAAGTGACCAGTTTTTGGAGGGGGAATTTTCAGAGACCATCATTCTGAAATGACTGTAGAAGGAACGGTCCAATTTTCCTTGAAAGAAAATTTTAGAAAATACAAATTTACTGTGTGGTCAGCAATAATATTTTATTATATTGTTAGTTTAATTTAATAAAATTGATTATATCTTTCAATAGTGACAGCTGCAGATCGAATGACTTGTCGTATAGAACACGTGAAAGTAACTCTAGTAACTTTTTCAGCTGTCAGGTAAGGTTCTTCCTATGAAGGGCTGATCCACGGGGTCAGGTAAGGGCTACGGACGAAAAATTTGCAATTTAGGCAGACACCACACTGGACAGAAGATATGCCATGTATTTTCGGCGGCGAAAAGATCCCTAGAGTATCTTCTTCTGACAGTAGATTGGACAGCAAGCTTTCAATTCAGTCACTTCTCTGACATCGTGCTGAGAATCCGTTGGTGTGGCACCTCCCACTTGAAAAGACGTATTGTCAACCGGCCGAAACCGAACATAAGCTAATGTCGGCGTATTGATGCAGTACGCTTGACGTACTGACGTATCTTCCATCCAATGTGGCGCAATGTAGGGTCTCGTATGGAAATATATGTATCCGTCGCTGAAAATACGCGGCGTATCTTCGGTCAAGTGTGACGCCGCCCCTTTAACCGAAATAAACATATCCGTGCGGACCAACGGAAACGGCGGCATGAAAAGAGTCAAGCGAACGGACAAGAATTTATAATATAGCAGGAAAATTCAGATTGAGGTATTGCAAAGATTGTTAAGGGTAACTGGCAGTGTCATTGTCGCGTCAAATCAAACATGGCTGAGGACAACTATGATGGAAAGAAGACTTGTTGGCTTGGCTCTTCTGCATGTCCACAAATCTTTTAGACCCACATCAAATAAATGAGCGGTTTGTCAAAACTATCAAACACAGAATGGGCATGTAAATAACAACTTGTTGTATACAGTTAAGAATTATTACGAAATTTGTTATTATTAATAAAGATTTGTTTTATTTATGTTTCTATTTATTTCTATATTATTTCCAGGAATCCAAGATGACCTCAAAACGTCCCTTTTGAGGGTTAATTAATAAAATCCAGGAGAAGACCCCTCTCACTAAACTTTGGGGTATTCCATATTCCAGACCCCCCGCCTCCCACCCACTAAATTGCTCTCTGGATCCAAAAATTGAACTTTACTTGAACTTTCCCCTGAGGACGTGAGATTTAGTTTCGGATGCGGACGAGCGTTCGAAGGATATGACCACCTTAAAAAAAAAGAGAGACAAGCGTTCCACTGACTGAGTTACACTTTCGCCCCCCTAGTTAGAATTACCGCTTTGTCACTCACCATTATGTGGCTCAGAGTCGTGAGTGTGTCCCGTGTTCTCTCAACCTAACGGCCTGCTTGTTTCTCAGGAAGGCACTCACTGATTTGTCTGGGAACAGTCCTACCACACTTCCAGATACAAATTTTGAAAAGAAAAAATTGTCTTTCACCACTAATGTACTAATATAAAAATGAAGAAGATTGAACTTCTGGAAGTGTACCCGCATTTTCGTGGAGGCAGAGTGGGAAACCATTTAGGAAGGAAAATCCTCAGTACACCGGACCGAGATTTGAACCCCGAGCTCCCTGTTATCGTCAGTCTAGTATATTACGAGAGTAACGCCTTAGACCATGCAGCCAGTAAAGCGGGTCGCACGCATGTTAATTACGCTAGTGTAGTAAGGATTAAGGTGCGGTAGAAGGGAGCGCGAGTAATTTTATAGTTTTTATAGCATTAATTGGTTTTGACCAAAATAAATCAAATATTTCTCCAGTAGCAACATATAGTTTAGTTTTCTGCACATGCTAATATCAACAGATCTTGAATATCTGGCAAGGGTGTCCTGTAATATTGTCAAAACTTTTTAAATAAAGAGAACAAATTTTGACAAGATTCCAGGACATCCTTGATTGATATTCAAGATCTGTTGATATTAACATGTGCAGAAAGCTAAACTTTATGTTGCTACTGGAGAAATATTTGATTTATTTTGGCCATAAAAGTGTAATACTATAAAAATTGTAAAAACACTTGCTCTCCCTTAGGCCGCACCTTAAGATGGTAGAGTTTAGAGGAAATATACCCGCTATTTGCGTGGGGAGGGAGTGGGGAAAGCACTAAGAGGAAAAAAAAACACCCTCAGTTCATCCGTCCTGTATTCGAACCCCGACCTTGACCTTCCGATTTAAATTCAACCGCCAAGCAGCGCTGTAGGTGATACGTTAGTGTGACAATAGAACTGGAATTGGGGTTATTGCTTTTTGCTTTATTTTTACTAATTTGATAATTGATAATGTTTCTTCTAGCGTTAACGTCCTTATGAAGAAATGATTCCGACATCTTAGTTCAGTCGGTAGCGTGTCTGTATACTGGACTAAAGGTTCAGGATTCGATCCCAGGCATGGCCGAAAAATTTATAACTGGTGAAATGTGAGTTTCCCCTTTCACAGTGATGAATCAACAGCCAGGCTCTGGATGTTGTGTCTGTTCTAGATTTATTATTAGCACCGCGTCTTACTACCCGTTCGGGCTATACGCAAGTTCTAGATAGATATAAGTTAGTTTATAAGTCGTGTGCTGATATAATCGGTCGGTTCAGAAAGTGCAATGCAAAAATAAATGAAAAAAAAGTATAAATTTACAAAAGTGTAAATTTGAAAAGCTGAGATTTTATTTCGATTACGTTCGTAACCGCTTAAATAGTTGGGAAATGTTTTTCCGGAAAACGAGAGCTGGCTAAACACATGAAGATTTTTCGGCTGATTCGAACAATTTAATGGTAGGTTTGCTGAATTGTACAGATAAATCCGCTAACTAGTGTCTTCTCTCGATTTAAAATATGTGAGTGATATATTAATGATCGATAAATTGGTACAGATTTATCGTAGATATTGTCCAGTTTCCACACATGTACCAATTCTAGCCTCGCGATATATCGAACAGACATTTTTGGTGGAGGTCTGCAAGCGTAAGTGCCTGTTCAAAGATTATTCGCGCGATTTAGTGAAGTGTTTACATGCAAAATGGCGTCTGTAGAGTTTCTAAGTAGTTTTATTGAGCTATATAGAAATAAACAGTGTATGTAGAAAACGACATGCCCGGAATATATCAATAAAAATATTAAAAATAATATCTATGCAGAAGTGACCAATTATTGCAAAAAAAAAATTTCAAAGAAACAGATAAGTTGCCTTGTTCAGCAAAAAATACAGAACCTTCGATTCGAAGGTTCGCCTTTTTATAATTTTGTAACCCATCGGTGAAACGCTCAATAACGCATTCGCGTTCATATTTTGCTGGACATCGGACAGGTCGGAATAACTTTCAAACTAATTATCTGTCATATCTTTCAGGATTCCGAAAGTTCATCGTTGAGAGTTAAATTTGCGAGATTTAAAGAAAAATCGTTTGAAACACACACATGTACAGAAAAATTGGTTGGATAAATATTTTATAACAATATATCGATACGTTAGTAGCTAACGTTCGATTTATCTGAAGACTTTTCTTAGCCAATCCATCCGGCGATTATTTGATACAATTTATCTCTGCCGATAAATCTTCACGTGAATATCCAGCTAATAGAAGAGAGAATATATCTAGAAAATGTTCTATCCTCCACCTCTAGTCTTAACATGGAGCTACGTAATTTTAGTTGAGCCTTGATCTCTTAGAGCCAAAGTCGATCAACCCACACACTTCCTACCTGCTACAAATAAGGAGGGCGTGGACAACCTGTTTACTTCTCATCCTGGACGGCATGCAAGTTAGACCAGAAAAAATAATTACGAAGAGTGACGCTTTTAGAGCAGAGAGTGCCCGGGGTTTAAAAGACAACACTTAACATTAATTTTTATCTAAATGTGTTTTTCACTATTAAATAGGGTTACCAACAGTAATCTTTTAAGAGTACATGTACCTTTTTTTGAGGTGGCAAAACAGCGTACTCCTACTTTTCACTTATCGGAGCCAATGCACTCATTTTAAAACTTTTCATAGTTATTGAATGGAAAACAAAAAATTTGTTTAAGTCTATATTAATAAAAATATTATTAGTTCTTATTTAGTGAATGCTACAGTCAATTTAAATTAACATTATACTAAAACTATATTGTACGTTAAAGCTATATACTAAAAACAGTGTTTGAATAGCATTCAAATAAGAAATGTATCTACCTAGATAGCCAAATATAACAATGTTGCTGATTCATCATCAACTGTTTCCAGCCCGAGGCCGGGTCAGTTTAGTAGGGGTGTGTGAGATCGACATTTTTTGGTTCGAGACGAGATCGGGAAAGGGAATTTTAGAATCCCTTACTTCGAGTCGAGAACGGGAATTAGAAATGTAAAACTAATTATTTCTAAATTTGCTAATATTATGCACCTTAAAACACTGACAATATTTAATGTGTTAAATGAATACATAGGCCCTAATAGAAATAAATGGTACCGAACGCCTCACTGACTTTCTCACTCTATTGTTTAAAAATGGAGATATTTGCTCAAAATTCGTAACATAATATACACTAGCGAATCCGAGAACAATTTGCGCTATACATAGGTAAAAATATTTTGGCTCACGATTTTAAATTTTATAATTCTATTTTTAAAAAATTAACGTCTTCATTTGTATATTTGGACCAATAAAAAATTGATATTGGCTCCCCAAGGGTCAACACTTTGTATTAAAATTTTAACATCCGGTTAAGATTTTCGGCATTTTATTAGGGTATGCACATCTTATGGCTATCGCATTGCTACTAAATTTCTCTTTTATACATTTTGACCAATAAAATAGGTGATTATTGACTATTGAGTCTAAAATGAGAAATATAGATCATTGCTGTACCAGGGGCGGATCCAGGATGAGCGCATGGGGGGCTCGCGCCCCCCTTCAAGAAATTAAACCAATTAAATCAATGTTAAATTCACTACTAGTTCTATTGTCAAGTAATACTATCACACTAACCAGATTTAATTTTTAAAATTGTTATTGGTAATATTATTAAATGATCAATATACGGTAATTATTATAAATACTAAGACAATCACATCAGGTATTAAAGTAGGGAAATAGGCATTAATGAAATTACCCAAATTTAAGTTGCGCGCCTCTCACCATGTTGCACAAACCTTGTTTGGGTTTAAATTTACTTTATCATTTTTATTATTACTATTTCAATGATTAATAATAAATAAAGATCTTTAAAATAATTTATTTTTAAATAACGTGCTTTAAACAAAATCTTTGAATAATACCACACACATAGCGTGTTAGTATGGCTTAGTGGTATAATTTCGATTTAGAATGAGAAATAACTAGTTATACTATAGAGTGGAGTTAAAGTTCGATTGTTCGAAATCTGAATAATTCCATCTATTTTGTCTAATTGATTGACTAGCTAAAAAAATATTTATATAATAGTTGTTATAATGTTTAAACTTATTTCCGTTTAAATAATCACTATTTGTTGATTATTTGATTATAATAAATTTCAATACTAATCGCAAATTTCGAGGTATACCCTTAATTAGAGGATTATTCTCAAGTTTAGCGTTACACAGAAAAATTACTTAAGAATTTACGCTCAAATTTTGAAGCATTGTTATTTCAAAATTTCTTGCTGTTTCTCCCACTCCCGTCCCCGACCCGATCCCGATGGGAGCACCCACGTCCCTCCCACCCCCCACCCCCCCATCACGAAAATCCTGGATTCGCCCCTGTGCTGCACAAATATTTCCCCTAAGAGGTTAAAGGAAAAACTACATCACGTTCTTGAATGACTTACTTATTTGCTTGGATGGCATTAGAGAATTATTGCATTAAAACTTAAGTAATATCTCTCCACNCCATCACGAAAATCCTGGATTCGCCCCTGTGCTGCACAAATATTTCCCCTAAGAGGTTAAAGGAAAAACTACATCACGTTCTTGAATGACTTACTTATTTGCTTGGATGGCATTAGAGAATTATTGCATTAAAACTTAAGTAATATCTCTCCACAATTAGAGCTCACAAAATTGTATGAACATATTTGCCAATATCTCCGAAATTATTGGTTTTATAAAAATATATTTCAAATAAAAGTTTTTTTTAGTAGTACTAAACTTTTACAATGATCAGTTATTTAGTATCTCAAATATTTGCGGAGATATAGAAATTTTTGCTTCTGTAAAGAACCCTAAAAGTCAATTTCATGGGGAAATGAAAAAAGCAATTTTATTTATAATCTTAATCAACGCCTAGATGCGAATTTTAATCAAATCGTTAGAGCCGATTTTGAGAAGATGGAATTTTTATTCCTTTTCACCCTTTAGTAAACTGCTCTTAATTTTAGGATTAGACAGACACACAGACAGACGGCGTTGCAAAAACCACTTTTTAGGGTTCGGGGGACATGAGACGTCGACATCCATCAACATTTCAGGTTAGATTTTTTTTTACAGTCGCAATACTTTACCTTTAGTGTTCGAAAAGTTTATATATATATACATACATATATACATATATTTACATATATATATATATATATACATACATATATATATATACACACATACATACATACAAACATACATACATACATACATGCGTATAGCTTGAAAGTTATTGGTTTTATAAAAATAGGTTTCGAATAAAATACGAGTATTTGTATTATAAATAGAGCTACATATTGGCAATGATAAGTAATTTCATATCTCAAATAGTTTCGGAGATATGATAAAAAATGAGAATTTACGCATCAGACCTTGCCGAAATATTGAGATTAGACATTTTGTTTGGAATATTTATAAATGTTTTGAAATTAAATGTAATCAAAATCGTTAGCCGATTTTGAGAAAATTGACTCTTTCTCTTTTTGCCCTTCAGTAAACTACCCACCATTAACTTTAGAGTTATATATCCAATTTAAAAAAAAAAACTCGGGGCAATCCTATGAAAACCCTGGATACCAAGTTTTAGCCCGATCGGTAAAATAGTTTAGGCTCTAGTCGGAGGTACAGACCGACAAAGAAACGAAAATTCAAAAACCACTTTTTCTGATTCGGGGGGTCATGAAACCTCGAGATTCATCAAAATCTCGAGTTCGATTTTTTTACAATCACAATACTTTCTCTATCTGTAAGATAGCAATAAAGTAAAAATTTAAGCAAATATAGGCCTATATAAAGTCGAAAATTTAAGCAATTTTTAATACTTTTGCTATAGCTTAGGCTACTTAAATTATAAACATTTATAAAACCCATATTAAATCTAAATTTACATCTAGAATAGGTTGACATACATATTTATATTTAAATAATAAAGAAAACATGAAAAGCAAGTTTAAAAGTAAATTAAATATGGAAAAAAAGCAATTTCTGAACTTTTTGGGATTACAGAATATGTTTCCCGACAACCGGGTCGGGAACTGGAAATATTTTTCCCCGCGGGAATCCCGCACACCCCTACAGTTTAGTAAATATGCCTCCATCTTCCTTTATCCTTCTACCATTCCTCCTACGTTAATTGCTTCCATTATTCTCCTCTCGCTTGCACACTTTATGTTATCTGTTCCTCCCATCTCTTTCTTGGCCTCCCTTACCGTATTTTTCCTACAGACTTCATTTCCACCATTTCCTCCGGCATCCTCTCTTTTTCCATCCTCATTACATGCCCACACCATCTCAGTCTTGCTTCCTCTACTATCTCATATACTCTCTGATTCCCTCACATCCTGAAAGTCTTAGGTTCCCTGAATTTTCTGGGTTTTACCTATTTTTCCTGATTTTTACCACATGTATAAATAATAACTAATGTAATCTATGTGATTTTTGCACTCACGTGAATAAAAAAGCCAAATAACCCACCCCGCCACCTACTCTTTTTATGCAGAATCTGGAAATGGTAACCCTACTATTGAAGTGTTTACTATAAAGTGACCATTTTTGTTGTTAGTTTCAAGGTCATTTTGGGTTGGAACCGTTGAAGGTAGCTGCATTTAAATGGTACATAATTAGATGTATAGTCACATTTTTATATTCATGTTTTTGGACTATCGATGAGCTAGTAGCGTATAACCCGAACGGGTAGTAAGGCGCGGTGCTAAATAATAATAAAAAAATAAGTTAGGTCTATGAAATGTAGTAATATATAATTATATGTGTATATACAATAAGATAAACAAACTAAAGAGTTACACAAATAGGTCGAAAAAAAAAGTTTCGCAGTTCACCAAATAAAAAATGCATAGATTATACTTTGTTACAGAAACATAATGAATAGTGAACATCATGGTTTTCCAAAGAAAATCACAGTTCACCGAGCTATTTCGCAAGAATTTGTTTATTTTAACTGTTGTTGAATAGTCGGGACGAGTAGTGTTACGTGAAAAAAGGGGGGTAGAGGAGGAACAATAAATATTTAGAGGATTGGTGTAATTAATGCTTCGATACATTTATATATATATATATATATATATATAGGTGATTCAAAATGGTCCATGCATAGAGATTTTTTTTTAGGTATCGTTCTGAAATACCTTTGTCTAAGGTAGTGGTTCTCAAACTGGGTTCCGCGAACGGGTGTTATGGGTTCCGTGAGACGATTATGCGTAGTAACGGTAAAAACATTTTTAATGCTTTCAAATATTTGTGCTAAAAATTCATTAAAAAATCTATCTCATTAGCAGCATATACAATTTAGTAATGAAAACAAAATGAAATAACTTGTTTTAACATCATTAAAATCTTTATAAAAAATGTTAAAAATTGGATAAATAACAATATATTTTGAAGTTATATTAGACTATATTATTTTTCTCATACAAAATATTATGTAACATAAATGTAAGGACAAAATTAATTTTGTTTTATTCTTAATTTATAACATAAGCTTACAACTCAAATAGGATTAAAAAAATTTAGTTAAAGCTCAAAAACTTGTTGTAGAGGAAAAGGGGATCACAGGGGTTCCTCAGCAGGCCTCGTGATTTTTATAGGGTTCCGTGGGATAAAATAGTTTGAGAATCACTGGTCTAAAGAATAACGTATAGAGATATTACTTCTGGCCGGATCTC
>CABFWB010002057.1:90053-116624 GCA_902151455.1 Timema bartmani | reverse complement strand
AAACCCTTCCTTCACCTCTGACAAGACGTGTATTAATCACAACTTATGAATGTGTGAAATGTCAGGCCTCCACCGTAGTTCGGATCCCACGTTAAACTGTAGGTCCTTCATTTCATCTCACAATCACCCTATTAACCAACTGCACAGGTGGGCACCTCTACCTGTCTCTCTGGTGACGGGGAGGTCAGGTCTCGAATCCCTCCTGGGTGTACCGAGGATGTGTATTACTAAATGTTATCCCATTATACCTCCACGTGCTGTATAAAATGAGTATTACCCGTTTCGGTGGTCGAGTGGTCTAAATAAGGCGTCACTCTCGCAATAGACTAAGCAACCAATGATCGGGAGCTCAGGGTTCGAATCCCAGTCAGCTGTACTTAGAGCTGTTTTCTTCAAAATGGTTTTCAACTTTTCCTCCACGAAAATTTGGGTACACTTAATATAAATTCAACCTTCCCTTCCCCACCCCTAGCTCATTATCGTAATTAGTACATATGGGTACATCCTGAACGGGCAGTAAGACGCAAGGTTAAAAAAAAAATGCGCATTGCCCGGACGAGTAGTAAAACGTGAGGGGAAGAAAAAATGTTTTTCTTTGCAAGTGATGTTATTGCAGACAAACAAAATGTACTAGTTCCATTAACTGACCACATTGTATACTGTACCATTTACTAAGTTATTATTAGTTCTTCTGGTATAACATTAAAGAGTACGTTTTATTCCTCAGTGCCTTCCAGGCGTGCATGGGATCGAGTTAAGAAAGAGCCGAAGCTAATTATTGAGTACAAGACAAACCGCACGTCTCTCTCTCTCTCTCTATTTGAGTAATTTAAGTGGAGATCTTAGAACACTAAGTAATTTATTTGGACTGAGGTTTATGTTGTTTCATGATCGTGGAGTTTTGAACAAGATCACTCAAACTATTACGACACACGTGATGTGGGGTCCATACGTGGCTTGGGTTCGTACAGATATCGGCCCTACTCTGTCATCCTGTTCAGAGAGTATTGGGTTCTGATACGGGTGGAGGAGGATCTCATAGTTGAGATATGTTTGTCAATAAGAAAGTGTAGGCCATATGGATAGGTACGAAAAATAGACAATTCACCTTTAGCGTAAAACACACTTTATTGTTTTAAATGTATGTGGTCTAATTATCCATTTTCAAGTAAAATTTACTTGAACGGTACAAGGGAAAAAGGGTGTAAGTCCAATTTTAACTCAAATTGAGTTAGTGCTGCCATCTGTTAGCAAATGATGAGACCTTTCTAATGCACTTATATTATGGCTAAAAGAGGTCTCCGTCAAGTTTAAACTAATTAAAAAAAATATTTTCTGAAGTCCTTATGGGGTTTGAAATATAAAATTTGTTATCCCGGAAAATGTGTAAGGTCAATAATTAATATGAATCTCCTCCTTTTTACCTTTTACCCCTCATTATTATAATAATATTATATCGTATAATCAGTGTTCAAAGAGGGCGAAAGGTGACTAACACCCCAGGGCCGCCACAAACTGTCACATTGAAATATATATTTATCTTTTGGCTCTATATAATACTACAGTCATGGTAAGATCTTTAAAAAAATTAGAGCCTTCTATATGAATATTTAAATATTTCTGTTAAAATATTACTTATTTACCGACTAATGGCTAATTTTTATATTAAAGCTTGAATTAATATGATTTATTATCATGACAATATTTCCTTATTTAAATAATTTTTTAAATGTTAAGCTTTTAACAGTTAATTTTTTGTAAAAAAAAACACAAGATAATATAGAGATGTTGAATACAAATTATTTGTTTATTTTTAGGGCCTACAATTATTCACAGCCCAAGATATAAATCCACCAACCTTGATTCAAAGTAGATCTGGCTATCAGGAGAAAAATTACATTTTAACGGAGAAGCAAGGCGGCTTTCACACGTGATAGTTTTTCTCCATCGCCGTGGATGGCGTGCACCTCGAATAAAAACGGCCCTTTCAGAATGTACAAACGGCAAGCCCTGCTTGGATGAATTCCCTCTGTTTTCTCGTTCTACTCTAGTGTGCTATTATAAACCAAAATAAGAAGTTGTGTGTTTTGTTTTAGAACCGTGTCTTACTACTCGTTAGGGTTATACGCCTATGTAATAGCTACAATAATGGCTAAGGGATTTGGAAGGTTTAGTTTAGAGGAAATGCACCAAAATTTGCGTGGAGAGAGTGTAAAAAAATCATTAAAGAAAAACCACCCTCAGTGCACCCAACCGGGATTGAGCCCCGAACTACCCGTCTTCGGGAGTCTAATCTATTGTGAGATTAGCGCCTTAGACCACGCGGCCACTGAAGCGGGTTGCATGTTTTCTCCTGCATCCAGTATGTTGCAACATTTTGCTTTGGTTGAAGTTTATTTAAAAAAAATTCAGACCCATACATATTCCAAAGTCTCGAGGAGCCCCTGAAGGTGTCTTGAGGAGCCCCTGAAGGTGTCTTGAGGAGCCCCTGAAGGTGTCTTGAGGAGCCCCCTGGACTCCGAGGAATACACTCTGAGAAACACTGTTATAATGTAGTAACAGATCTTTTATAATATTGACATCATGCAGCCACTGAAGAGGGTTGTCTTCTTTTCGTCCAACGTCTCAGGTTTGATTAAAGCACAAACCTCGCTCCAAGCTGACAATGACTCAGTCCGAGATTTGTACTCCTCTAAGCTTCTTTCCCAAAGCTCAGGACGCAATTCCACTTTTTCAATTAATGCATCAACGTAGATTTTGAAGCTTCCTGAAGCCAAAGCATCTACTCATTACAACGAGTAACGTGGGACTTAAGAAACGCCGTGCGGACCGAAGGCGAAATACCGTGGCTTGTGAAGAGATTAATAAAAACACAACCATTTAAGGCGCATCATTGACGGCATGGCGTCCATCCCTAGATCGAGATACACCATCGCTATCACGGCATTCTCGTCGTACCATCACGTGTGACAGCTATCATTTAAACCCGTGTATCTCGATAATCACGGCACCGGACCATCCGCTGCGACGGCGAAAAACCGTCACGTGTAAAGCCGCATAAGATTAAAAAAAAAAAAGCGCCATAGCAAAAACAACTTATTCAGAACCTTACTTTTCATTTATTTTACAAGCACCGTGTCTTACTACCAGTTCGGACTGTACGCTTCATTAAATGTTTAATTCAATTAGGATGTACACGTACAATACTTTTAGTTCCATGCTTATTAATATTAGCACCGCGTCTTACTACCCGTTCGGGTTATACGCACTTACGCTAATGTGTAATGGTAGGGTGATTGTGAGACGAAATGGAGAACCTACAGTTTAACGTGGAATCCGAACCATGGTGGAGGCCTGGCATTCCTCACATTCACAAGTTGTGATTAATACACGTCTTGTCAGAGGTGAAGGAAGGGTTTGGCAATCAGATAAATCTGTGCCGGGACCGAGGATTGAACCCCGGACCCTCAGCACAGAAGTCTGACACCTTACCCCTAGACCACCAGGTCACCATCCATGCTTATTCAGGGAAAGAATAATTAACGTTGTTAAACTAAAGAAGAGTCTTTTTACAAACCACATAAATTCTGCTGCCTTTTTAAACCTAACCTCAAAATTCTAAAGTGCGGTTAGTTAAAATTAAACTTACAAATTATTGGTAAAAGAGCTAATCATATGGTTGGGTAAGTTTACGAAACCGGTTTTTGGCAACCCACTTTAAATAATTGATTGTTAATTGAAATTGACCAATAAGACTTTCCTAATTTTCTTTCTTAAGCACTTTTACATGACGTACGAGGAGGCTAATATATGTCCTGACACAAATATACGAGTATTGTCCATTCACGTTTAGTTGTTCTTTTATCACAAGTGAAAAGTTAATAGAAACATCCACACTTATATGTTTGGGATTCAACACCTTAGCTCAGTCGGTAGCGTGTCTGTTTAGTGAGTTAATAATTCCGGGTTCGATTCCCGGCAAGGTCGAAAAAATATATTGTTGGTGAAATGTGAGTTTAAACTTTCATAGTGATGAATTAACGTCCGGGGACTGGATGTTGTACCTGGTTAGATTATAAGGCATATTAAGCTATGACAAGCCTAGAAATCCGGCAATGGAAAATATATGGCTTGAATAAAATTTACTTTGTTCACAGACTGCAAACAGTAATGGATTTAAAAAATACACTTATTTATGTTTGATCACGTAGTTATAAGCAGTGTTCCCTACGCCAAGGATTTCAGGAGGAGCTTGACGCCACACCGAGTTTTATTAGTCATCAAATATTTTTTGATAATAGTAAGCCTGATGGAACAAATTAATATAGATTTTGACGTGATGTCATGGATTTTTAAGAGGCTCTTTTACCCCTGTCACTGCTTTGATTAGATTACCACTGAAGCCTTATTCAAATATGAAACGACCGTTTATTATTTACAAGATAACTTAGCAAGTAATTGTTTACTTCTTTTAAGTCACAAAGTGTTGGAAGGGATACGTTGATTGGGGCAATACCTCGAGAGAGGTACGTTGATTGGGGCAAGATCTTGGGAGGGTTACGTTAATTGGGGCATGTCTTTAGGAGGGGTTCTAGGGAGGGGTATATAAATTGGGGCATGCCCTTAGGTGGTGTACGTTGATTGGGGACTACCTTGGGAGCGGTACGTTAATTGGGGCATGTCTTTAGGAGGGGTACGTTGATTGGGGACTACCTAGGGAGGGGTATATTAATTGGGGCATGTCTTTAGGAGGGGTACGTTGATTGGGGAACTATCTTGGGAGGGGCATGTTGGTTGGGTAAAGAGCTTGAGAGAACTACTTTGATTGGGACATGACCTTGGAAAGGGTACGTGATGGCTAAAGTCTGAAAAACGACTTCTCTAAGGTGTTAATCTCACAATAGATTGGTTTTCAGGGAATGGGGAGGTCAGGGTTCGAATAATGGCCGGGTGTACTCAGGGTTGAATTTCCTTAAAAGTTTTCTCACCCTCCCTTCACGAAAATGCGGGTTCAGTTATTCTAAAATCTACATTCATCATCCCTAAATCATTTGGATGAATATGCGAATGAACCGGACGGGTAGTAAGACGTGTTACACATAAAAAAGAATCTTTGACAAGAGATAGATTCTACTTGTTAAAAACATTCAAGACATATTCTTTATGTGATTCGATGCCAGATTGAATTTAGAAACTGTCTGTCAAGAATTACCAAAGTTGGCTTTAACAAACTCTACTCTTCATTCGTTTGGGTAGCTACTCGTGGGTAGTATATTCCCACAAGCTACTCCAACTACCGTACTGCTATGTTTGTAAATCCAATTAAACCCAATACACAGGTATATAAATCTTTTCACTATTAGTAGGTTTTGAGTTATTATTCCTTCCAGATATGATAGTTCTTAATAGCTTCTTAATTACTGGTGAGTGCTCGATAATAGCTGAGAGCAAGAGTGAATTATATAACTTTTAAAGTAATAAGTAAAAAAAACTAACGCTGTTTCGCACATGTCTAGATTTCAAGCTTATTTATGTCTGTTTGCCGGCAACGGGTAGATCGGGGTTCGAATCTCAACTGGTTTTATTGGGGATATTTATTTTCAAACAATTTCCCACTATATTTCCCGGTATATATTTTTTCTAAATTCTACCTACCTCATCACTAACACATTAGCATAATTGATATATAATGCGTATGATTTGAACGGGTAGTGAGATGCGAAAGAATTTTTTTTAACGGTTTATTTCAATTTAATCATTCAGTTACAAAGATTTAAAAGTTATGCATATTCTATGAAACCCACACCACTGGGCATGCGGACTAAGATGTTACTTGTGTGTCGACTAATTTACTAGTGATGGGAAGGTCAGTGTTCGAATCCCTACGGGGTGTACTGAGGATACTTTCGTATAAATTCTACAATGTTTATCCAAACCCTACTGGTATAAATATGCGGATAGTCTGGGTGTTGAATAACACGTGGAACACACATTGTTATTCTTACGTCAATAGCCAGAAGGTTGATTTGATGGGATTGATATTTATCCGGTTGGTTAGTGTTGCCTACACCATCTGGTGGAAATCACATATGCTAGGGGAGTTCAGGAAGTGTGGTGGTTCCCCTTTGCCTTTGACACATAATTTCTGTGAGCGAGCACGAAAGGTCGTATCAATTTTCCCAAGAAAGGTGTTTTCACACACTTACAGAGTTACTTTACATGCCACACTCCCTATGGGACCGACGGATTTATTTTCACTCCAAAGGAAATTGTGCTACGGATTTTTATCGCTCAATAAAAATCTGTGAGCCTCGTTTGGGTTTGAACCCACGATCAGCGGGTCCTAAGGAGATCACTTTACCCCAAGACCACCGAGGTCGATGGAGCACACATATATTCATTGAAATCTTTCACAATTCCATGTTACATATTTACTGGCTAAAATAAGATTAGGCCAATCTTAATTTAATGATTTATTAATAAATTTATTATGAAGAACTTAGCGGTTCTGACAAGTGACATTTAGTAAGGCTTGGCCATTACTACTCATTTAGTAAAACCTATTTCTTTCACCATGTCTACTTGTTTACACTTAAAGAGGTAAGGAGGAGAATGAGTGTGAAACCAATTAGGAAAAAGTAACCTTAATACACCCAACCGGAATTCGAGCTCTGATCTCCCCGTGATCAGTTGTCCTCCACGTCATTGGCAGTCCTGTCTATTATTAAAGTGATGCCTTAGACCAGGGACACAGACAAGTAAGAAACAGACTCTCAACCTTACGGGGGTTTCGCTGCGCTCCTTTTGCCAGCTTGAGTCCTTCAACACTGGGCTTCGCTAGTGTCACTGCTGGGTGATGATAGGACTAACCGCAGCGATCCTAGTGGTGAAGGACTCAATCTGTCAAAAGAAGCGCAGCCATTTTAACCTTGAGGTTGAGTGTCTGGTTATATTATTTGTTTGTGACCAGGGGTCAGAAATATTTTGAGCCCTCCTAGACTTATTAATGTATCAAAGGTCCCTTTATCACACATCCTTTTTTTTCATTATAGTTTGATTTTATCTTTTGTTTATATTACATTTGTTTATTAAGTTAGTTTTTTTTTTGCACAATGGGTTACTTACCCGTTAGGTTAGGCTTATGTGCTAATTACGCTAATGGGTTTAGGTATTTATAGGAAGTGTGCCTGCTATGGCGTGGAGGGAGAGTGGAAAATTAATTAGGAAAAAGCACACTCAGTACACCCAACCGAGATTCGAACCTCAATCTTCCCGCCATCGGCAGTCTAGTCTACTGCGATAGTAGCGCGTTAGACGACGTGGCCACCGAAGTGGGAATAAATTCAATATTTTCTCAAATAATTACTTTACTACCTTTCTAGATAATACTGATTATGACCGAAGAAGGTTATATTGGTTACACTCAAATATTATTTGAAAGTAATTGACATATTTATGAGTTTAAATACTCAAAGATCGACCTTTAATGACGATATATACCCACCAGATGTATCTAGTAGCTTATATCACCGAAAATCTCTAAGGTTCAATGGAAACATTTTAATTAAGACTCGTGGTGTACATCATATGCGGGGCTATATGCAAGTAACATGTGTCTCAATTTTATAATATCAAACCAATTTTAGCAAATTTGTATCGACTTCGCAGAAATATTTGAAAATACATAACTTTAAATAGTTGAGGATGATGTTTAAGAATTTAAATACATATATATTAATATGTTTTCCCCCCATAAAATTATATCTACATTGTGTGTATATTTATACAATGTCACATAAAATAGTTTTCTTTTAACATGATCATCACCGAATGGGTATTAAGACGCGGCGCTAAAAAAAATAAAAAAAAATAAAAACATGATCATCAGTTTGCTCAATTTGCGCAAGAGATTGTTAGTAAACTTTATTTACTGCTTTATCCGTGTTTTTTTTATAGGTTCAGGATATTCTCATATCAACACCAATGTAGTATATAGGAGTAAGGTAGACCTCAGTTCACCTAATCGGGTTTTGAAACCTAACCGCCTTGTAACGGGAGCGTGTTGGTAGCGTCCTTTCAAAAAACGTGGGCGTTTGCGCCCGTCTAAAATAAACCGTAAATATTTGCTCCCGTTGGCTGGTCAAAGCTTTGATACTAGCAACTGTACCTACTGTAAGTCAATAAGAGGACGTAAATGACGTTTATTTTTCGCTCGGTCCTGTTTCGGAACTACTAGTATGAATAAATGTTGATAACTTAGGTTAGGTTAGGCTAGACTAGGTTAGGTTAGGTTAAGTTAAGTTAATCATTGACCTGATACCTCTATTTTGCCGGGGGAGGGGGGGAGGGAATAAAACAAAAATTAAATATTTTCGTAGTAAATAGTAGACTTTTTAAAAAATTGGAATATTAGGTGGGCGCAAACACGCATGGTATTTTTTTTCTCAGGGTGCAAACACACACGGGCGCAACCAACACGTAGCCTTTGTAACTGGCATACTACGAGACAAGGAGAAGTAACCTCTTCATCAAATAAATGTGGACATGAAGGTATTCAAAGAATGCGAGTCACTCGCCTTGGGGTGCAAGTAAGTGCAAGGTCATAAAATATATAACTTAGATTCATTTTCCTGGCATAGAGAGCAACTAAATTTTCAAGAACCGACAGGGTAACAAATGCATTTACTTGACATAAGAGTGCAACTAAATGTTCCAATACTCGACGTGGTAGCAAATGATTTTACAAGGTGTATAGAGCAGGACTAAATGTTCCAAAACTTGACGTGGTAACAAATGATTTTACAAGGTATATAGAGCAGGACTAAATGTTCCAAAACTTGACGTAGTAACAAATGCATTTACAAGGCATATAGAGCCTGAATAAATGTTTTAAGACTCGACGTTGTAACAAATGAATTAATTTACATTCATATAGAGCACAACTAAATGTTCCAAGATTCGAAGTTGTAACAAATCGATACCTATTGTTTGCGTTATCGTGGAGGACACGAATGCTTTGAATATGATTATATAAAAACATTTTATGAGCTGACAATATACAATATGTACTTACACTAACGCATTGTTTTCTAGTGTATTCAGGAATATACTAAACACTAAGGCCTTTCTAACAATAATGGAAGTTATGAAGCATCTAAATCATCAAAACAATCTTTTATTTATCTTGAAATATTCTGTTGCGACCATTTTAAAACTGAATTTATTTGTTTGAAGAAGCCTGGATATATATTTCTAACTTTTTTATTTCAGATCTATGATATTTATCGTTAAACGTAATCAAAGATAAGCTAATTATACCTTTTCATATAATTTTTAAAAACTACAAAAAACAAAATGTAAGGTCTTTAATTCAATAGGAACAAGTGGGTACCTTTGGCCACATTTTGGAGTTTGCTATATTTTAAAATGACAAACTACTTCCTAAATAACGTGATATTTCTGAGCGTCTGCAGCACGTCTTAACGCTCCGGTAGGCGACAGCCTTAAGAAAGTATTTTAGCAGAAAATCTTAATTTTCATATTGTTTCGAGGTGAGTTTTAAAAACTGGGAGATTACATTAATATTATAAAATAGGTTTTATTATATTTAAACTCGCAGTGGTGAACCCCAAATTCAAAGTCATAATCTTATCTGTTATTGACGGGGAGGTCAGGGTTTGATTCCCAGCAGGGTATACTAAGCTGTTGTTTTATAAATGGTTTTAAAATTCACCAACACCCTAATGTGGGTACACTTATATACTCTATGGCAATAGTAACTCTACAGTTCATTGCCGTACTTACAAAAGTATGCCTCCTATCCATATCTGAGCTAGTTGTATCCAGTCCACCTTATTTCAACCTATCCCTATCTTTAGCCAGTTCTATCCAGTCCACCTCATTACACCCTATCCCTGTCTTGAGCCAGTTCTATCCAGTCCCTCTCAATACACCCTATCCCTATCTTGAGCCAGTTCTATCCAGTCCACCTCATTACATCCTATCCCTGTCTTGAGCCAGTTCTATCCAGTCCACCTCATTACACTCTATCCCTGTCTTGAGCCAGTTCTATCCAGTCCACCTCATTACATCCTATCCCTGTCTTGAGCCAGCTCTATCCAGTCCACCTCATTACACTCTATCCCTGTCTTGAGCCAGCTCTATTTAGTCCACCTCATTACATTCTATCCCTGTCTTGAGCCAGCTCTATCCAGTCCACCTCATTACACTCTATCCCGGTCTTGAGCCAGTTCTATCCAGTCCACCTCATTACACTCTATCCCTGTCTTGAGCCAGTTCTATCCAGTCCTCTTTCAGGTCCATTCTAATGCTATCCTCCCATCTGCGTCTAGGTCTTCCCAATGGTCTCTTCCCATTGGGTTTGCCAGTCAATGCGGTGAACGCAGTTCTAGTTTCTCCCAGTCGCACTGCATGTCCTTCCCGCCTTAATCCGCGAGATTTTATCACCTCGCAAGATTTGATGATGATTACAGGGTATGTAACTCATCTTTATCTAACCTCCTCCACTGTTAATGATCTTCATCCATTTTGGACAAAATATTTTCCTAGATACCTATTTTTCAAACAGGCCTAATTTATTTTCATCAATATTCATGTTAGGTAAGAGATTAGATTATAAACTGTGGTAAATAAACCTATTGAATTAATGTCAGAAACAATCTTAATGTTTAGTTTCATTTTCTTAAAATTTTCAATTTCATGGCATACACTAGTCCATCCATTTGTCCATCTACTTTAATACAGTGAATAAGAATATTCTAGTACTATCGATAATAATAATTTCACGATTTAAAATGTACTTTGCATGCAAACATTGTTGTTTGAGATTACAGGGCGGACTCTGAAAGCCGTGATCGTTGACCCGTGTGCCCTTCAGACGATCAGGATCGTCTTCTCTAGATAGGATCACGTTGGAAGCAAAGGTGGTCTCATTTACCACATCATTGTTCAGAAATACATCTTCCTAATTCGTGCAACAAGAGTCGATTCCAAAATTGATTATAGGTTATCCAATACTATTTTAATCTATTTCCTAATACATTGTAAAAAATACTAATCGAATCGGGTGTTTTTTTTTACCCGTGATGCAATGATAGCTCCTAGTTCACTGGAGGGAAATATATATCAGCCTCTAGGTTGGTAAGCTTGATTAACATGTTCACCAAAAACTTAGATCATAATCTGCTTTATTAACGATGCAACTCACGTTCAATCAAGAATATGTGTTGACCTATTGTGAAACGCAAACTAAAAACTTGTTTTATCAATATATTTAATTTTCCAGTGCAGCGGTTCTCAAAATTCTTTAAACTCCGGAATACTTAACACCCCTTAAAAAAACCACGCAGCACAAAAATATATTTGTTTATTTATCGTTGCTTTCCTCATTACAATTTAAAATTTGGAGACATTTGTAAATATATTTATTATATACTTAATTTAATTTTAATCATAAATAACTTAATATGAGAAAGTAAAAAGTTAACTCAATTATTTATGATGGATTAATTACGGTTATAGCCATTTTTCAGTTGAAAGAATTTGATATATAGATGCGGCTATAGCCTAATTAACAAAAAAGTAGCTTTGTTATTCAACCCATCAAGGTATGTGGACTCGTACAGTTATAATTAATTATACAATGGCAGCATAAAGCCAACTACCGAGTCGATGGTGGGTGCGTTATCTGATAGCCCGTGATTATTATTATTACTATTATTATTATTATTATTATTATTATTATTATTATTATTATTATTATTATTATTATTATTACCACGTCTTACTAACCGTTTGGGTTATACGCGCTTACGCTAATGTGTAATGATAGGGTGATTGTGAGATGAAATGGAGGACCTACAGTTTAACGTGGAATCCGAACCACGGTGGAGGCCTGGCTTTCCTCACATTCACAAGTTGTGATTAATACACGTCTTGTCAGAGGTAAAGAAAGGGTTTGGCAATCAGATAAATCTGTGCCGGGACCGAGGATTGAACCCCGGACCCCAAGAACATCTTACGCCTAGACCACCAGGTCACCGTTTCTTAATTGATCATACTTTGTAGCCAACGATTTCCACACGTCCATCATAGACTCTGCCTTAAAATGTGAGTGAAGAATGACCCTGGGCACGGGAAGATTCCTGGATAGCTTAACAGTTGAAGTATTGGCGTATTAAGCCAAAGCGCCTTAGTTTCGATTCCCGTGTCCAGGTATCATTTTCCAATTTAAAGAATTTAATTATTTATGCATTGCTCAAAACGTGGATTCTTATTTTCATGCTTAAAACACAGACTTTTTGCAGGAGGGGGTAAGGGAGGGGGAGGAGGAGGTCACTGTTGCTAGCCACGCCCATGCCTTTGGATGACCCCCTGTGTTAGGGGACGGCCATACTGGGCGAGCGAGTGACTTAAATATAAAATAGAACACATTGGTTGTAATAAGAGGTGGCTAGACTGGAGCGAGCGACTGAGCGCGCGCGCTTGAAGGATAGAACTAGTTATACTTTTCAAGCGTGCGCGCTCAACCCGGTACAGTATAGTTTACAGGCGCTAGGCAATATTATTGTATGTTGGTTCATTGAGTGCTAGGAAAACATCTCATTTTGAAATTTTTATTAATATCGATAGGTTTAGCACACTTGCTACTAACGGCCTGGTTTAATTGGTAAGATCATAAACCATACCTATATGTATATATATATATATATATATGTAAAACTGATATGTTAAAATACTTCAATATTATCAAAGTAGGCTTTTATAAATAAGAACCGCCACTAGCGTGGAGAGAGGATGAGAAAACCACAACAATAAATCACTTGTCAAAAACTACCCTCAGTTCACTGAGCTCAGATTCGGAGCTTCCTCGTCAACAACTATCGAGAGCTATCTGCTAAGCACGCGCTAGCTCACTCGCACGCTTGTCAGTCTGGCCGAACCCTTAAAAGCAGTGTCAGCTCGTGTATATGAACACGGGTGAAACTCGACTCGTCCACTGTTATTGTTCTGCGGAAGAAATTAAACACACCAACTGGTCTACCCTCCAACACATCAACTCGTCCACCCAAACTTGGATTGTTCGGTTCAAAAGCTTACTAAGTACATACTGTATACCGTAGGCCCCCCCTACCCCCCTCTCCAAGCATCGTAAAATCAAGTAGTAAAATTTCACAGCACTGGTAGGCCTATCACAGTTGGTCGTCAAATTATTAAATATCACATTCAGTCATTTCACATTCATTGTATTAAAATCAAGTAGTTAGGTTAGTTAGAGTCGTAATTACTTAGTGCACACGCTTTTGCATTGAACAATCCTAGTTTGAAAAGAAATAAATAGTCAAAGCTTTTATTTATGCTTTTTAGTGGGAATTACTCCATCTAGATATCATATTCTGAAAATTTAAAAATGACACCTGGACACGGGAATCGAACCCGAGACATTTGGTTTAGTACGCCGATGCTCTAACCACTGAGCTATCCAGGATTCGTACCTTGCCGACGGTCATTCTTCACTCATATTTTAAGGCAGTCTATGATGGACTTAGCGGAAATCGTCGTCTACAAATATGTGATTATATTAATATCATGACCTAAATAGCATAGCATAGCAGTGATTAGAGCATTGACGTACTAAGCCAAAGGTCCCGGGTTCGATTCCCGTGTCCAGGTGTCATTTTTTAATTTTCAGAATATGAAATCCTAGTTTGGGTGGACGAGTTGATGTGTTGGAGGGTGGACCAGTTGATTTGTTTACTTTCATCCACAGAACAATAACAGGGGACGATTCGAATTACAGCCATGAGCACATATGCACGTAAACATCCAATATTTTGATGAAAATAATTATGGACTATCTTAGTTTTAAATAATTGACTAGCCTATCTAGATCTAAGCAATAGTTTGATACTCTAAACATTCTATTGTGATTAAGCTTTAGTAGCTGAATGGTATAAGACATCAATTTCATGTTAGACTGGCCTACTTATTACGGTGTGATTGGGGTTCGAATCCTGGTCGGGTCTTCTGAGAGTTTTTTCCCCCTAAAATGGGATCCCACTCTCATTCCACGCGAATGCGGGCGAACTACCTCTAAAATGCTTCCTTCTACATCCCTACCCCATTAGAGTAACTATCATGATATATGCGTATAATCTGAACAGGTGGTAAGACGTGGTGACCCACTTCGGTGGCCACATGGTCCAACGCGCTACTCTCATGATGGGCTAGACTGCCAAAGATGGGGAGATAGGGGTTTGATCCCAGACGGGTTTACTGAGGGTGGTTTTTCATAAATGGTTTTCCACTCTCCCTACACAAAAATTTGGGTGAAAATCCTTTAGATTAAACCTTCTTAATCCCTAGAATATCAGTGTAATTAGTACATAGGCTTACAACCCGACCGTGTAGTAATAAGCAATGATAAAAAAATAAATAATAAGACGTGGTGATAAAAAAAAGTTGGTTACTGCTTTTCTTATGTAATGTTTGTTAATTGCGTGTCGTGTGCGAGCGCTGGAGATAAGTTCTTATATGCTATTTGGCAACACAACGTGTGCGTTGACATTTTCTTTTCTCCATTTGACAGACACATACAGATGTCAGCACTACTTAACTCTTATTGGAGATTTAATCTGGAGAGTGTGCACATCTGTTGCTGTGAGCAATTTAGTGTTCAATAGCTCCCCTTTATCTCAACCCTCAAAGAGTTGGGGCATTCGACCCTATCCAAACAAACTGGGACGTTTATGACCCTCATGAGTTCAGTCACTCACTATACAGTCGAGAGTAACCAAGCCGTTTGAATGAATCATTTTAAGTTACTGTCTTTATTTCGATTGGTAGCTTGAAAGTGAAGTTTAAAAAATATATATGAAACTACTTTGTTTAAACCTCATGTATATATATATATATATACAAAATTGATATTTGGCTTGTTGAATAGGTATATAAACAAAACATCATAGTTCTTTATTTTTTATGTTTCTTTAAATATGAATAAAATACATTATAAATATCGATAAATTAACTCATCAGAATAAGAAAGAAATTAAACATTCAGGACCTGAATAATCCTACTTAATAATTGAAAAAATTTGCAAAACAAAAATACCTGAACACAAAAGAAACTCTACACGTAGTCAACTAGCATTTGGGTATGGTAATTAGATTTAAACATTTTGTTTGTGTACTTAACTACGTATGTATATATGTAAACTTATTGTGTATCTGTCATATAGGCTTAATAAAACTTTATGAGGGCCCTATATCTATTTTAAATATAGTTGGAATTTTTTGACCTATATGGTGACTTAATAAAACTTTATGAGAGCCTATATCTATATTTTAAATCTATTCGACATTCTCTTGACCTAATCAAGATAATATAATAGTGTATATATTTTCTATTTTCATTATATATAGATATAAATATATATACTTACTAAATATTCTTCATTGTAGTTTTGAACACCCTTGTTTCTAGTTTACGAACCGACATTAGTTAAAATTACTAATTTAAATGGACGTTGTGTAGAACTGAAAATGGTTCCAAATACTGGAGCGTCTTCTCGGATTATTATTATTATTATTATTATTATTGGTGTTCTGTCTTACGACAAGTCCATTACTTTTGTCAGTGAACTTAAATCGCCAATACGTTCTGTCCTCTGCCTCCTCTTTTGGCTCCCAGAATTTTCTTCGGATGATAATGATCCCTAAATTTACGGTGCTACCTCCCATTGGATGCTGTGTGTAGAGGATATATTATACTCAAGGTCACGCTAGACCAGAGGTCAAACCAAGGTCAGGTTGAATCATCCTCTATGCCGTTTATTTATGTATAGGTGCGTAGTCATGCTCGGCAGTTGCCATGTTGACCCGTAAGTTCGAAGAATCATCGATGTACTAACATACAATCATATTATGCAAGCTGCAAGTAGAAAATCATTATGATTCTCTTCTAACCTTGAAATATTTTTTTAAAGACGTTGTACAAAGAATTGTGCTGGAAAACTCTTTAACCGACTGTGAATAGTTATTGAATTATAATATTAACTTCTTCGATATCGATTTTCAAGTATTTATTATTGTTTTTGCCTCTGGATAAGTAGCGAGAATGGTCGACCGCAATTACAGAGATATAAGGTTAGATTCTGGGATCGAGCTGATAAATATAGCTACTATTTGTTCATTGGTTTCTCATCCTGTGATATGAGTAGGTATATTTACTTGTCAGATTGTATCTTATTTGGTCGCAGCTTCCTACCTATGATGAACAACAAAGTATGGTTGAGAATGTAGCTGAACTTCGTTAGGAAACTTTAAGCCTTGATTGTGCTCTAAAATATTGAGACTCTATTAACATGACCAGCTTTAAGTAACTCTGGTTCGAAACTTCTTTGGGACGAATTTGGTTTTCACGTGAAGCCTAATCAGACATGAAAATATTTCAGAAAATAGATTCCCTGAGAAAGCACTGCTGGGATTCAAACTCCAAACTCCCCATCACCAGCAAACTAGACTTCATGAGTTTGACATACTAGTATAAACCACATTCTCATCAATGTGGATGATGACTTAATCTGAGGTGTAAGGATGAGGAGGGTAGGAAATAGGATGCTGTGACCACCGGGAAAATCATATTTGTAAAACCAACTCCAGTTCAACCGGCTGGTATTCAAAGTTCGTCCCACCTGACAACCGATACCGCTAAACCACTGGTTTGGGTATACCGTTTCTTTTTAATCATAGCTACTATATTAACTATTGCGGGATGTATATTTTAGCCATTAATTGCTACTTTTAATATTTTAACTAGTTGAAAAATATCACCTGGACACGAGAATCGAACCATATATTCTATTACTCTGTTGAAGTGTAATTTTTTAAAAATAATTGAAATAAGATATCAGTACAGCCAGCGGCAGGGTAAGAGGAGTCATAAAAGAGTAAGAGAAGTCAGAGAAGGGTAAGAGAAGTCAGAGAAGAGTAAGAGAAGTCAGAGAAGGGTAAGAGAAGTCAGAGAAGAGTAAAAGAAGTCAGAGAAGGGTAAGAGAAGTCAGAGAAGAGTAAGAGAAGTCAGAGAAGAGTAAGAGAAGTCAGAGAAGAGTAAGAGAAGTCGTAGAAGAGCAGGAGAAGTCAAAGAAGAGTAAGAGAGGTCACATAAGGGTAAGAGAAGTCATAGAAGGGTAAGAGAAGTCATAGAAGGGTAATAGAAGTTAGAGAAGAGTAAGAGAAGTCGTAGAAGAGCAAGAGAAGTCAAAGAAGAGTAAGAGAGGTAAGATAAGGGTAAGAGAAGTCATAGAAGGGTAAGAGAAGTCATAGAAGGGTAAGAGAAGTCATAGAAGGGTAAGAGAAGTCATAGAAGGGTAAGAGAAGTCAGAGAAGGATAAAATAAGTCAGAGAAGAGTAAGAGAAGTCAGAGAAGAGTAAGAGAAGTCAGAGAAGGGTAAGAGAAGTCAGAGAAGAGTTAGAAAAGTCAAGCATTGCCATCTGTAAAAAAATTTCCCCCTTTTAAATGTATTACTCGTCCTTATAATATTATTGGATATAAAGTGAAAGATGGGGTTTGAATCAAGCTCAGAATAGCTTCTAAAAGCGTTCACTCTAAAGGATATTTACAAATTAAGTCCATTATAAATTTGCTTGGTGAGAAACATTCCAAAAATATTTTGGAGGCATATCTTTTTTAAAAAAATATCAAGGTGAGTACCACCCTAAATAGCTTCCAGGGGCATCCAAATTTCAAAAATTTGCCAGGAGAAAAACCTTCCTAAGAGTTTCTAGAGACAATTGGTTTTCTAAAGATTTCCAGGCAAAAAGCATTTCAAATAGCTTCGAGGGTCATTCAATAATCAAAATTGCTGGGGCAGGATGATTCCAAATAGCTTCCAGGCTTCTAGGAGCATAGTACCAAACATATTTTGTTCTTAGGTTAAATATTGATAAAACTTTTAATAGCACACAGTTTGGTGTTTACTAAAATGAATACAAAACTATTTTTTATGATCCTATTCATAATTAGACTTGTAAACATAGTTTGAAAGTGGACTTTTCTACGGTAAAAAGCCATCATTAAGATCTTAATGCCCGGGAAACGAGAGGTAGGGCCTAATTGGTATAGTAACCTGGAACGAATCGAATGATTTAATTTAATAGGAGGTTCACGACACAGATTTAATTGTCATTTGAGGTGACCTGGGGGTCTAAGGGTAAGGTGTCAGACTTCTGTGCTGAGGGTCCGGGGCTCGATCCTCAGTCCCGGCACAGATTTATCTGAATGCCAAACCCTTCCTTCACCTCTGACAAGACGTATATTAATCAAAACTTGTGAATGTGTGGAATACCAGGCCTCCACCGTGGTTCGGATTCCACGTTAAACTGTAGGTCCTCCATTTCATCTCACAATCACCCTACCATTACACATTAGCGTAAGTGCGTATAACCCGAACGGGTAGTAAGACGCGGTGCTAATAATAATAATAATAATAATTTTAATTTCAATTTCAATTTCAATTTCCTTTATTATAGTGCCGACCAACAGTCGTAAGACCTATAACAGGCCAGCACTGAAAAGCACACAAGTACATACCCTACAATACATACATTTACATAAGAAAACATGATAGACAAAAAATGGCCAAATAATGCCATATACCGATAAACAACCACGAGACAAAAAAGTAGTTAATAATGATAAGAATAAAAAGTAACATTAAAAATAAATAACCAAATAGTGGTTAAAAGCAGTAACATTATGCAAAAAATAGATCAGAATATTGTAAACTTAAACAATGTAAACTTAAATAGTATTAAATAATATAGGCAGAACCTCTACAAGATAAATTATTGATATGGGATATCCTTAAATAACTCTCTGAGTTTAGCTTTCCTTTTATGATAAAAGTCGAATTCGACAAATCTAGAATTGGCACTATGGATACAACGACCTATAGGGCTTACCTTGTAAGAGCTATTAGGAAAAATAATTTTTGATTACGAGAAGCCCGAGATAATAATAATAATAATAATAATAATAATAATAATAATAATAATAATAATAATAATAATTGTCATTTGTATTTTCCTGCTTCCCTGTTTGTTCTTCTACCACCAGTGAGCTCCACCTAGGAACGTTATTAACTCACTTGGTTGTTTTTTTGGCATCGCTTCTTACTACGCGTTCTGGTTATACGCATATACACTACTTACTCTAATGTGTTAGGGATGAGAAACGTTCAATTTAGAGGAAGTACACCAGCATTTACGTTGAGTAAGAGTGGAAAAACATTTAAGGAAAAACCAGCCTCAGTGCACCCGGCTGAGATCGAACCTTGTTCTCCCCATCATTAACGGTCCAGTCTATTATGAGAGGGACGCCCTCAACCATGCGGCCACTGAAGCGGCTCACTTGGTTTATGGCACTAAGAAATTTATGTTTGACTAATCTAGCGCCTTAAAAAGGTATCTCTCTCTTTTCCTCTCTGTTCATCTTTATCACTCTTTCTCTCTCTTTTTTTCTCACTTTATCCTTCTTTCTTTCACTTTTCTCTTTCTTTTTCTCAATCTTTACCCCTCGTTTTCTCTCACTTCCCCCTGTAGTGTCTATGCTGTGCCAACTCCCTTCAATATATTGCATCATCGATTAATTTGCATTCAAATAACGTACAAAACGTCCATTTGAAATATATCATTTTTATCCTCTCTTGGCCACGTCTAATCTTGAGGAATTTATAAACATATTTGAAATCGTATTCTAATTAATTTATTGTCTCCGTCCGTTTGCCTAACGACAACACATGTGCTCACGGACTTGTTTATTACCATTGACTAAAATTATTTTGTGTGTTAAAAGATAATCTCGTGCAGTTGCGCCGCCAATATGGAAACGTGATCCACACTTCCAGGGTCAACTTCATCGGCTGTGGGCCATAAATCAGTTATAGGGGGCCTCATAAATTGTGTTGACGCTGTATTCTATATTGCGTTTATTTGGATAAAATAGTATCTTCATTGATGCACGACATCTTTACTAACAGATTTAACAAGTTTTATCATTTTCATATTTTATAATAAATCTATACAGATGTTAATATTCATCTTGAGATTGAAATACTTGGGCCAGTTGCAGAATGTTGGGAAATAGCTTCTCTTACAGAGATAACCCGTCTCGGTGGCGTAGTTAGCTAACGCGCTAGTCGTGTTGAGCTCGTCTGCCGAGGACGGGGAGAATGAGGTTCGAATCTCGGTCGGGTGAACTGAGGGTGGTTTTTCCTAAATGGTTTTCCACTCTCCCTCTACGCAAATGCGGGTTCACTTCCTCTATATTCAATCTTCCTAATTCTTAACCCATTAGCGTAAATACTACTTGAGCGTAACACGAACGGGTAGTAAGATGTGGTGCTAAATTAAATTAAATTAAATTTTACAGAGACCAGGTTCAAATACATTTTCTCCTCAAGCTTATACACTTAATAGCCTACAAAATTAGGTGTGTGCGAATAGGCATTTCTAGCTTAGAGTTGAGTTCGAGTCTAGTTTGAATGAAAATATAGATTTTTATTTGCGTTTGAGTAATATAGAGCAATATTTGTACAATAAATATTTCAAGTTGAATTTCTGTAATAGATCTAGGGATATGTAAAAATATACTTTTTTGGTACTATTTTTTTTAAAAGAATTAAATATTATACTCTCTAGAATTTTTAAATAAATTTAATACAACAAATATACAAATTTTTAGCTAGAAAAAACTAAATATTGAGGGAATCTATTTGCTATATAACTTAATGTTTTAAATCTAATCAAACTAGAAATTTTCGAGAAAAATATCGAAAACTCAAAGTATTAAAAATCTTAGTTTTGTAAAAATCTTCGAATCGAATTCCAGCAGTTAATCTCGAATCGAACTCGAATTTTCGAGTACTCTCATACCCTTACTAAAAATCTCCTCTAAGTTCACCCTTTTAGTAAACGTGAAGTCAGGGCTACACCCCATATATGCTTAGATTTAGACCCAAGTCATAGACGGTACGTCCAACACCCTCCTCCTTAAATCCCCAAACCCCCCACCATTCCTTTAAATGGGATCTGCGCAAGGAGGAACACGGAAGACAAATTGGGTCCAATAAAAATCTTCGGATCAATTTCAGCGTGATAACTTGCAGCCCAACGCTGTAATGACCCACTATCTTATTACAAATATTTGAAGTTTTATTGAAAGTTTTAAATAATACCTAATTTTACAGGGGACTTATTTGTAACTAAATCCTATTTTAATACATACATTGAATTAAATATTATTGGCTCGCATACAAACAAATTAACTGTGAGCTTATTAGGTCTTTGGGTTGATTACTCTTTGTTTCAATGGGCATAATTAATAATTAATTTATAATCAAAATATGACCAACCATAAATATGTGTAGATCAACGAGCCAGTGTACTACTAGTGTAGTTTTTAATTAGGTGCATTTTGTTGTAATCATAGATAGATAATAAATACAATAAATGGCGCGCTATGGGTGCGCAGAAGTTCATATGTGATAGTAGAGTAAATATGGGAACCTCTGCAGTAGGTTGCTAATGGGTTTACAAATCATTACGATAGTTATCCACAATATTAGTGGGACTATTATTTTCACCATCCACTAGGGTTAAGATCTGCTTTGGTGACCACATGGTCTAAGGCATCACTCTTGGAATAAATTATACTTACAATGACAAAGAGAACGGGGTTCGAATCCCGGGTCGGGTATATTGAAGGTGATTTTTCTCTAGATGATTTTCCACTCTTACTCCACGCAAATACGGGTACACTTCTTCTAAATAAACCTTCCTAATATCTCTCTAGGGTATAAAAACATGGTGTAAATGAACATTATTTTTTTATAAGTTTGACACCTAAGTGAGCCTCTTTGCTACTGAGCTAAGAGTTTGTGAAAACACCCGAGTCTTTACCATGCCTATCTAAATATACTCCCGTAGAGATAGAATCCCGCGCACACTTTCAGCTGCACGCACCTTGATGACGTCATCCCACGTGCACGTATCAGCAGCACCCATGTTTTTCCACTCCAACCATCCCTCCCTCCCTCCTTCCCGTTGTCTCGGCTCCACCCGTTGTGTTTTATTACCCTCGATCTGTCTGCGAAATGTTCTTTGCATCTCTTCAAAACCACCGCCAAACTGTGCATCACCAAGATGAACGTGACAACGCAATCCAATGCATCTTATCTGCAATACAGTATGTTTTTATTCCACTCTTCTAAAAAAAAGAAAAAAAAAGTTGTTTTCGCGAACGTGAGAAGAAAATAATGTAAATAAGCCGCCGCTTTTTAACTCCTATCCGTTAGGCAAGCGCGGCCTGGTTGCTTGGCATGGGTGGTGTGCGGGGTGACTGCCTACACGGCGCTCCCGGGATTCGCAAGGCGAGCGTGTGAACGGGTTCAGAAGACTGTCACGCATTTGAAAGATAAACATCAAGTTTGTGGCCAATAAACTTTTACGACATCGTAAATAGGGGAACGCACAGTAATTTAATGATAATATGATGTTTAATAGATACTAACACACATAATGAACTACGTAATCTAATTTGAACGATTATCTTTGTCATCAAATATCGTTTATTAATATTTGTATTGGCTTTGTACAGTTGGTTGCTCTTGAAGGGGGGAGCGTCAAGGAGAAAGCAAGAACACAAAAAAGTTTTCAAAGGTATTTTACGTAAGAATGAACACACGCGCATGTGCATTAAAAAGTATGTTATAATAAGATATTCACGATCGTGTCTGTCAGCTTTGCTCCCGTTATAAGAGGGGATATTTCCGTTGTTTATCAACAGAAGCACTACTCAAATTTATAATTTATTTTCAAAGTTAAATTATATACGTGATTGCTTTATTAATATAAAAGTTAACTTTAAAGCCTCTTATGTTATTATTAAATTATGTTTTAGTTAACACTTTCTATTGGACTTAGAAGTTATGTGCCTGTCATAAGTATACATACTGTTTACGATCATAATAAAAATAAAATAATTTTAATCAATTATTGATTAGTTTTTGATATTTTGTGGAAAACTTGGCTACTTTCTATAATAATTAAAGGAAGTGTTTGTCTGAGTGTTTGTTTGTTCGTTTGTTTGTTTGCGATGCCCAGCCAAATCTACGGCATACAGAGATCTGAAATTTTTAACATAGGTGGACGGAAAGGGGGCCGAATGCACCTTGAAGCCGGATTTTTAAATTTTTAATTAGCTTTTTAATTAGGCTATTTTTAAGAAAATTTTTAAGAAAACATTGTTAATATGGTTTAGAATTACGTTTCAGAGATAACTGTGATAAAATTATGCCGCATCCTCCTAGGAAAAAAAAGTGTATGAAATCGACCGTAATTCTAAACAATTTTTTGGGGGATGGGGGGGGCTTATATAATTCTTATATCACAGAAGGTCACGGGCAACGCCGTGCGGGATTGATAGTTACTAATAAAAACAACCTAATAAGATATTTTGAAGCTAGTCCACATCAGTGATCGCACGGTCCAAAATTAAACCGGATTGCCGATGAAAGGAAGATCTGAGTTAGAATTC
The DNA here is from genome assembly GCA_902151455.1 of Timema bartmani. Lineage (NCBI taxonomy): Eukaryota > Metazoa > Arthropoda > Insecta > Phasmatodea > Timematidae > Timema > Timema bartmani. Next base: position 93,007 of record CABFWB010002057.1, on the reverse strand, counting down.
TGGTCAGGTGAATTGAGACTGCTGATTTGCCCTAAGTGAATGAAACTTTTTCCACGTAAATGTTGCTACATTTTCTCTGAATACAAACTTCCTCATCCCTGACATATAAGTGTAGTTACGCATAAAAATAGTGTACATACGCATAGTAAGAAGCGGTGTTAGAAAAAAGAAAGAAAAAAAGACAAATTTTTGTGGGCAACAATTTTTATTTATTCTATATGTTCTTATGCTTTCTGAACATATATATATCAATTCTCATACATTAATATATAGGCCTATATATATATATATANTATATATATATATATATATATATATATATATATATATATATATCAAATTACGTATATAACCTATGACTAACATTGAAATGTTTCTATTATTGGTAGAAACACCTAAAGGGTTGTTTTAAATAATAACCCGACCCCTAAACTTGGTAGGCCTACTAAAAAGTTATCTATATTATTATAAGCCAGGAGTGGGGAACCTTTCGGTATCGGAAGGCCAAAATATGATAAGGTGCCTATCATTGAGAGATTAATAGCTATATATATATATATATATTGATATATATATATATATATACTGATATACTGTATATATATATATACTGATATACTGTATATATATATTCTGTATATATATATATATATATCAATAAGAGTGGTGCAGTTTTAACACTATTATTTAAACATAACGTTCTTTTAATTGGATTTATTTGAGAATGTATAGTGATTAATTTACAAAAACCCACTTTGATTTCCGAATGGTCTAACGCGCTACTTTAGAAATAGATTAGACTGCCTCTGACTGGAAGATTGAGGTTAGAATCTCAATGGTGTGTACTGAAGGTTTTTTTTCCATAGTGGTTTCCCACTCTCCTCCCACGCAAACATGGATACACTTCCTATAAATATAACTTCTCATAGTCCCTTAAAACCATTAGCGTAATTAGTATGTGACTGTTTAGGTTTTTTCGCGACGTCCTGTAGCGGGTAGCGAGCGATCAGGCGCAACCGTATGTAAGTGTGCCAAGTACGGCGAGGAGAACCAGTTTCCAGCCAGGGAGAGGATTTGCATCAGCTGACACACAACCGGACCGGGACTACCGCTGTTTAGCTGTTTATGCAACGTCTATCTCGCGTGCTTCTTGTCTCGTTGCACACACTCTCATGTCGACCTCGGTGGTCTTGGGGTAAATTGTTCGACTCAGGAGCTGATGTTCGTGGGTTCGAAACCCAGCTCAGGTTGGCGCATTTCTTGAGTGATAAAAAATCCGTCGTACATCTTCCTTCCAAAGGAAAGTAAAGTCGTAGGTCCGATGTCGATTGTAGAATGTAAACGAACCCTGGAAGTTATGTGAAAATTCCTTAAGGGGCAAAATGAGTAGGCAACTCTTTATTTCTCGCTCATAGAAATTCTCATGTTCTCATATAATAAATAGGTTGAGAAAGTGAAAGTTAAATACCTTAGATAAAAAAATAAAATAAAACATACTCTCATATATTTTCAGAAACACCATGAACCAATTAAAGTTGTTTTAGCACCCCCTCCTACCACCTGTTCAAGTTATACGCAGATATGATAGTTAATCTAATGGGGTAGGGATGAGGAAGGAAGTATTTTAGAGATAATCTAACCCCATTTGCGTTGAAGGAGAGTGGGAAACCATTTAGGAAAAACACCCTCAGTAGATCTGATCGGGATTCAAACCCCAATCTCCCGGTTTTTAGCAGGCCAGTCCAACACGAGAGTGACGCCTTAGACCATTTGACCACAGATGATGGTCAAATACATGCTTAGCATTCTAAAGGTGAGTGTATCTTATGAACTACTGTGTTTCTTTATCTCCGAGAAGAGCTCTAGGACTTTTATTGAGTGCTATTGGGTCAATCACTTAATCCCCTAATCTTCAAGTTTGAATTAACCCGGTTTATTGACTTATAACATCACAAATTTCCGGAAATGATACTTAATATAGGCCTAGTAGATTTCTAAACCTATGTCTAATTCTATTCCTGACATGCATCACATTTCCGTCAAATAACTGCATCTTATTAAATGGGCTTTCTATATAGCTGAAATTGTGCTAAACAGATGTTGCGCTTAGGTTAAATGTTGATAACATTTTCAGCAGTAGATGAGCTTAATATTTACTGGAATGAGCACAAAAATATTTTATGTAGCCCTATAAATAGATATGTAAACACAGTTTGGTAGTTGAAATTTTCCAATTTGAAAAGTCCAAATATCCACATAATATATCGGTAGATCATTAAAACCTAAACGGTCGGGAAACGAAAGGTAACAGGTATAGGAGTTTAGAATAAATCGAATGCTGTAATTTAATAGGAGGGCCACAACAGAAATTTCCCCTCTTCCCAGTCCCTATGTAACATCATGTATTCATTTAACCTGACCCCTCACCTCGTCTAACCTGTGTTAAGAAACATTTCACATCAAGAGTGAATGTAATATTACGTTATAAAGTTACTTGGTTTATGGAGTTTGGGAATTTCTGTTCGACTATTCTATAAACCGTGTTCGCCAGTCGACCCCACACGGGTACCTCAAAGTCGAGAAGCTTCTCCCCTAGGTGACATACATTTCTTCCTTCATTGACAAGAAAAGTCTAGAATATAGCTCGCTTAGATTCATTTAGATTTTAGTCACAGAATAGAATCAACACGTCATTTACTCTAGTTTCTTAAACATAGGTCTTAAAAATGTAATTTCATCGGAATTCATATTGTTACACACATCCCATACACTGCAATTTTGGTAAATTACCTTTTTATTCATTATTAGTTCTCTGTAAGCCCGTTTATATGTTGTTTACAGGTTTATTTATCTTCCCTTCTTTTATATCAATTTATATTAAAACAAAGAATTTGTTTGGCTCTAATGAGTACTGCGCGATATCTTCCACACGCATGTATATGAAAAAAAAAAAA
>CABFWB010002057.1:72662-89354 GCA_902151455.1 Timema bartmani | reverse complement strand
GGGTCTATACTCTAAGTGTGCCTTCAAGGTCAAATAGAAGCTTCTGGAGAGTGGACACATACACAAACATTAGCAAATTATATATAGAGGTATATGTTACGCTAGGATACATCGATTGTTTCCAGCACATTAAATTGCACATTGGTCTGGGTGAACTGAATTGTGGTATTTTGCTTACTTTACTGAATATCTATTCTTTGCCTTTTTTACTTTTTAATGTTCTATTTACCTGTTGAAAATATAGAGCAGGTTTGGTAAAAAAAAAAAAATCGATCCGGTTGGTAAAAAAGGGGGGGGGGATAATTCAGCTTATTTTATTTAAGACTTCTGTGTTGGGGGTCCGGGGTTCAATCCTCGGTCCCGGCACAGATTTATCCGATTGCCAAACCCTTCCTTCACTTCTGACCGGACGTGTATTAGTCACAACTTGTGAATGTGTGAAATGCCAGGTCTCCACCGTGGTTCGGATCCCACGTTAAACTGTAGGTCTTCCATTTCATCTCACAATCACCCTACCATTACACATTAGCGTAAGTGCGTATAACCCGAACGGGTAGTAAGACGTGGTGCTAATAATAACAATAATACAAGGTTTCCTTGAGGAGTTTTTGGAACTATATATACAACCCTAAAATCCAGGCTAGTTTACTGATGGTCAAAAAAAGATAAAATTGGTTTTCTCTAATTCCACTCTAAATATTTTGATTAGATTTCGTATCCACCCACTGTTTAACACTACAAACAAAATGGCAGTTCTCATTTTCCCGTGAAAATTATTTTGAGGATAGTTTTCACTAGCGGAAATTTCTAATTTGGATCATATCTCCACAACTATTTGAGATATTAAATATTTTATCATTGTGAAGTTGTAGTACTATTAAGTATAAAAAACTTTTATTTGAAATATATTTTTATCAAACCAATAATTACCGGGATATAAGCAAATATATAATTTTAATAGTGGTATTTGGAAACAGATGAATTGATGGTTATGCTTTTTTGTGGACAGAAATGTTCCTCTTTTATCAATGTTTCTGAAAAGTGTGTATTATTTAATTTATTCTCTTTGGTGGAATGTGATGCTCTATTTTCCCACCATTTTTTCTACAAATATTTATATTCCTTGTTTTAAAAATCTTACGAGATTTTAGTAAAGTGTCTATTTTAAAATAAAAGAAATAAAAATACGATACTGTGCACCGTACCATTTATTAATTATTATGGTACTCACTAAATTATAATTTAAGTTTCATGCATGCTTAATATGTTTATAGACCTATACTTGACCCTGACCTTAATGCTTATAGAACGTGATTTACAGGGATACAAGGGAAAAAAAAAGATCAAAACTTTCATACTCGACTAGCTTTGAATGAATTGTAGGGTCGCGGCGTTGGATGTAATTATTGAAATGGTCTCTCATTTGCGCGGTAAACACTAGGAAATAGTTGTGCTGTACAGCTATATAAGTCTGTGCAGGGTCAAGCGAAAAATCGACACGAGGGTGTAATTAGTAGTCTGACAGTGAATTGACTGGAAACTCCAATACGTATGACACTGACGGAGATATTATTGGTACTACCACTACAGATTATAATAATCATATAAAACAATACATTTAACAAAATATTATCTTCATTGTTATCGATCCTTTTTTTTGTTCATTTAATTTTTTATTAAATGTTTACTCCCCCATTCTCCCTGCTTACTATGGAAACAGTTACCGATTTAGCCGCTCTTTACAACTTAATTCTACAACCAACACGACATTATTTAAAACGCCTTATTGCAAGAAAGTTACCAACTAGCCGCTCTTTACAACTTAATTCTACAACCAACACGACATTATTTAAAACGCCTTATTGCAAGAAAGTTACCAATTAGCCGCTCTTTACAACTTAATTCTACAACAAACACGACATTATTTAAAACACAGTATCGCAAGGTAGTTACCGAATAGCCACTCTTTATAACTTAATTCTAAAACAAACATGACATTATTTAAAACGCCTTATTGTAAGGTGTTTACCTATTAGCTACTCTTTACATCTTAATTTTTCAACCAGTAGGCCTATATAATGCCCCACAGCGAATTAAACATAAGTCACACATTGGTGTAAAATATTTCCATCTTAGCCTGTAATTGAACCTGAAACTTTTGAAACATTAAATATACACTATCAGATGAAATATATTGTCAAGTCAAAAATAGAGCATTCTTTCAGGTGCACGACCTGGATTCAAGCCCACGTCCATTCATTTTAGTCATAAACCTCTCAACACCCAGCCTTTACGCTTTAGAAATAAATTACTAATTAGATAGAAAGACAAACCCATATATTATAGAGTAAATAGATACGCGATTGTAATCTAGAATCGACCCAGGGTCCCATATACTTAGACTATTATTGTTTTAAATAGTATTAAGTCTGTCACTATAGCTATATTGATCTAATAGGGAGGAGTAGGAATGGTCAAAGGAAGTGCATCCACATTTGCACGAAGAAAGGGCGAGTTAAAACCACTGTGATAACTCACGCATAGAAAACCATCCCCCTGATCTTCCAGCCGATATTCGAACCTTGGCCTACACGCCACTGACAAGTCTATTGTGAGACTGGCGTCCTAGACGACGTGACCCCCAATGTGGTCCCCGACTCTGTTGTTTGATCGGCCTGACCGCTTAGCCACGAGAACGGGGGGGGGCTTTGGAATAGCAGAGATTAAAACAATGATCTAGTAAGACGAGAGTATGTCAGTCTACGTAACCTCTCGGCGCGGTATCACGGCTTTCACCGAGGGGGGGGGAAGAGGGGTAGAGGTCTGTTACGCTGTGTCCTCCGTTGAGCACTTCCGGTCCTTCCCCCTCACCTCCCCCAACCCCATCTTCCCCACGAGGGGTGAGGTGAGGGGGATATTCAGGGGGCGTGGCTACCAACTCCCACGCAACCCAATAACAAGAACAGAGGACCACGTGGTTTACGCCCACACGAATCTCCTTGTCCTGATAACAGCACATTCGTTACGGAGCACACTCGCTTACCCACACGCAGATATCCAGCCCCCCGGGGCAAGAGTGAGCTATGACAGAGATTTTAGATAGAAGGGGGCTTAAAATATCAGCAGAATTTTTTTAAATTTTATTTATTTGAGATATTCACTGTGCACTTTCTGAACTGACTGATTATATCAGCACACGAGAATTTCTACGATCGAGAGTGAAAGGGCCTACCAATTTTGCTGGGAAAGGGATTTTCACATACCTTCCAAGGTTTTTTTTTTACATGCTACAATTGATCTGAGACCAATGGCTTTATTTCCCCTCCGAAGGAAGTTGTGATACTGATTTTTATCGCTCAAGAAAAATCCGTTGACTCCGGCTGGGTTTGAACCCACGAATATCGGGTCCTGAAGGAAGCACTTTACCCCAAGACCACTGAGGTCGAGTTCATTTACACTAAATTTGCCCATAACTATAAAGACCTACTTTGTCTAAATATAAATTAATGTCTTTTTTAGGAACCCATAAAGGACCGAGTGATTTTCTATTCAATTTTTTTTCTTTTCATTCAAAGAGGACAAATTTAAGTATTTTTTTTACTATACATTCATTATATATTCATAGAGGAACACTTAAACAAACAAAAAACACATAAATGATAAAATATTTAACAGAAACAGTTTATTTGCTTTTTTTTCAAGTTTGTTCTCCATGGATACTTATAAATATATATCAGCATGTAATAATGATTATAAAATCTAGTAAAAATAATTCAATAAAGGAGTTCTACAAACTAAACATCTCCACAGTTAATAAAACACTTAGTTTTATTATATTGTAGGAATACAATTGGAGTTTGAGACTGTATAATTTATAAACGATAAAGAAAGACAATTGATAGATTGTTCAAAGAGGCCGCACCGAAAATTTCAAAAGGCTTCATGTGTCCCAAAGGCCACAAGTTCCCCATCCCTGGTACAACCCTCTCACAATAGACTGAACTGTAGATGAAGGGGTGGTCAGGAATCAAATCCCGGTCGTGTTTAAGACTATTCAGGGTGTCTTTTTCCTAAATTGTATCACTGTTCTTCCATGCAAAACGTGGGTACAATTCTTTTAAATTCAACCTTTCTCATACCAAACACATTACCGTAATTGTTATATGTGCGTGTAGCCTGGAAGGGTAGTAAGACGCGTTACTAAAAAAAAGTGGTGTAGTGAAAAAATTTAAGTCAGTAAAAAGTTTCTGTTTATGCTACAGTGTTTTCAGATTTCTGATCACTTAATCTAAACACACCATGTAGAGACATTTCATACACACAGTATAATCAAAATGTAATAATAATAATATTTAGCAGCGCGTCTTACTACCCGTTCGGGTTATACGCTCAAGTACTAATTACGCTAATGGATTAGGAATTGGGAGGGTTGAATATAGAGGAAGTGAACCCGCATTTGCTTGGAGGAAGAGTGGAAAACCATTTAGGAAAAACCACTCTCAATTGACCCAACCGAGATTCGAACATCGATCTCCCCGTTCTTGGCGGTCGAGCACAACACGACTAGCGCGTTAGCCAACTACGCCACCGAGGCGGATATCAAAATGTAGATTTAGGCCTAGGCCTGTACATAATTGATACATTCGAGCTTTGTGTTTCTAAGACATGCAAATTTAACTTTCTTTACTGAGGTGGGGCACGCCCATAGTTAGAAATCCCACAATTCCAAACCAATTTAGCAAAGAATTTCAAATGGACGGGTCCAACTATAACAAATCTTGAGCCATCTAAAGGAAAATTAACTATAAAAAATAATTTATAATCATTTTCACAAAAACGTTGTTTCAAAATCTCTTGGAATTATAGTTGAATATATGTTTGAAATAATTTTTCCTTTTAAGAAAGCCCATTTGCATGAATAATTATTAAAAGTACGTTTATTTACACAGAACCAAGCCTCTATTTAAAAAAAAAGGCAGTTATTTCAAACACTGTTATTTCAAGAAGTGTTCTCTTCAAGAATGGAGGGAGAAAGTTGGTTTAAAGAGACCGCAAGGAAACTGAATATTTATGTAATGCCTCGAATGTTCTTAATTTATATTTTATACAAATAATTTATCTATAGTTATTCAATTGACATCTTAGCTCAATTGATGGCACGTATGTCTGCTCGACCAGAAGTTTCGGAATCGATTCCTGACACGATTAAAAATTTATTATTTGTTTCCCCTTTCACAGTTAGTAATGACAGCCAATTTTAAAAGACGTTTAAATAGGACATTTTTTAAGCCTAGGCCACAGACAAGGATATACCATTATTATTAGCACCGCGTCTTACTACCCATTCGGGTTATACGCACTTACGCTAATGTGTAATGGTAGGGTGATTGTGATATGAAATGAAGGACCTACAGTTTAACGTGGAATCCGAACCACGGTGGAGGCCTGGCATTCCTCACATTCACAAGTTGTGATTAATACACATCTTGTCAGAGGTGAAGGAAGGGTTTGGCAATCAGATAAATCTGTGCCGGGACCGAGGATCGAACCCCGGACCCCAGCACAGAAGTCTGACACCTTACCCCTAGACCACCAGGTCACCGGCTAAGGATATACCAAATCCTCAACCATAAAGGAGTTTTTCGCTGCGCTCCTTGAGCCATGTTTTTTTTATTTAGCACTGCGTCTTACTACCCTTCCGGGTTTTACGCTTAAGTACTAATTACGCCAATGGATTAGGAGTTGGGAAGGTTGCATTTAGAGCAAATGAACCCGCATTTGCGTGGAAAACCATTTAGGTAAAACCACCCCCAGTTCACCCGACCGGGATTCGAACCTCGATCTCCCCGTCCTCGGCGGTCGAGCTCAACACAACTAGCGCGTTAGCCAACTACGTCACCGAGGCGGGTTTGAGCCATGTTGATTCCTTGGGCACTGGGCTGGGAGTGCTAGTTGCAGTCCTCAGGGATAGCCACACTTTCAAACTTTCAAACAAGCTTGATATCAAGTTTCCAAGGGGGGTGGTTCCAACACAATAGTTCAGGTACCAGCAACCCCTTCAACTCTCCCACTTCCCATATACAATGAGTAAACCATTTCAGATAAGTAATTAGTCGACGGTATTTGTAGAGTGCTTACAACTAGCCAATTTGCAAAAATTCGCTTGAACAGGAAAAAGGACGATTGTACGTTATCTTTGTAATGTGCTGACTTGAGTAAGATAGTTTGGGGGGTTGTCTTATATGAAGTGGGTGAGACCGCTACCTGAACCTAGCTTTGTAAATCCTGTTTATTTACACTAGAAATAAATTTTTGTCAACTCTCTGATAAAAAATCTTTAAAGTGAACTGTTTACAAAAATTCCCACTTGATAGCGATGTTGTCAGTTGGGACTGCAAGTAGCAATTCCCGTGTTGATGGACTAAAATTCTCTCAATGAACGCAGACATTTAACCTGGAGGCTGTGGTTCTGGTGTATCTTTGTATTTGACCTAGGCCAAAGGACATTTGTATACGGTTTAGAAAAAAACATATCAATAGTGAGACAGACTTCATCAAACACGTGAACAAAGGTTTTTTTCTATTAATATAATGCACTATTGTATGTTTTTGTTTTCTGTTTCAAGGATTCAATTTCCGGCATGGCCAAAACATTAATCATTTGTGAAAGTGGGACCTCCTCTCTCACAACGATGACTGCTGAATTAACTGCCAGGGGCTGGGTGTTATGTCTGTTCTAGATTTAAGTTAGTTTATAATTTGAGTGTTGATATAATCAGTTGGGTCAGAAAGAACACTTTAAATGCCAGTACCTCAAATAATAATAATAATAATAATAAAAAAATAATAACTGTTCAGTAACTTATATCTTGATCACCAAGTAAAAATATCAACTTGAAATCTAAAGAGAAATTTCTCCAAAGAGAAATATTAAGACTGTAGTTACGTTAAGAACGTGACATGATTATTAATATGGTGCAACTAGCATTTTTTGAATGGAGGGAGCGAGGTCTACTTTTCACAAAATTACTATTACTAGATTTATTGCTAACATCATGATATGGCGCTGCTCATTAATATAATATTAAATTTTTACTTTGTTTGGTCAGCCTGCCCTAAATTAATTTTTAATATATGGTTGCCTTAAGGTCATTTAACATTAAAAAATGTCTTGCACAGTACTTATACGTGTATAATTATAAGCTATAAATATTTATTCACTGATTTCAAATCATTACAGGTCACGAGCTATGGGGGTCAAACTTGATATTTTATGCTTTTTGCGTACCATTGTTATGGTGCTGAAATTTAGTTTAACTAGACAATTATATGAGTTATATACAATAAAATATCTATAGTTTGTTATACATATTTTTTAAATAAATCAGCAGTTTAAAAGTGGTAAAATAACCTTATTTTTAATCCTGTTTTTTTATACCTCAATAATTTAATTTTATATAATTTTGGAGTAGACAATGTCATTATTTAGACTTAATGTGGATTTTTTTAGACCTAACTCTTCCCGTTAGTTTTATTGATGTGTACGAATTGATAATATAAAACTCTATTTCATGAAATTTCTTGTTTTAGCTGTACCGATTGTAGAGTCAGCATAAAATTGCAGAACATAATAGGCCTATGTCCGGCAGAAGCAGGTCGTCAGATAATCCCAGACAAAGTGGACGCCGTTTTCCTTACCTGGTCAGTATTCCTGGAATGGGCTGAAACATTTCTACTTGCTATATTTTACAAGATAAATCCCAACCAACAAATATAACTTTAGTTAAATTCCCTTCTTAAGGACCGGCTACACGGAGCCGCACCGACGCGGACGAATTGTCGAGAGAGCAAAGCTCCGCACTTTTGCGGTGCGGTGCGGTGCGGACCGTGTAGCCACCTACCACCAGAAATAAATGTTCGGGAGCTTCCGAACTTTGTTTTCATGGTAAAACTAGTCATTTGTTTCACAGCCGTGTCACGTGTGACGCTGTAGTCATTGTTTCCAACATTACGTACAAGATAAACAACAACTTATTGAACAACAAACATTCTTCTTCTTAGTTATTAGCTAACTTAAAACTTTATTCTACGTAATTAATAGTGAACTTAATTTTATGAAAATAGGTGAAAACCTATGTAAGTAAAATAAAAAAATAAAAATACACACTTATTTTGTAATAGAACTCAATTTATAAAGAATAAAAATTGTTAGAAAATGCGGTGCTGTGCGGTTCGTGTAGCCATACCTTAAAATGTTATAAACTCAGAAAATCTGTGTAATTCTAACTGACGAATGACCTTAAACATTCTGTTGTGCTAATTAGTCAGGAAGAAAATCATAGATATTTGTTTTTTACGGTACTTGGACTGATTCACTGTGAGTTTGTGATGATCTATAGTTCACCGCGGTGCAATAAACTCAGGACTGTACAGTGTACATACTTAGCGCACCCTGACAAACTCCACTAATTACCTGTCCAATCTGCCCGCTACTAACGGGAGCAAGAGCGGCATATGTTAAGTTTTACACTAGTTTATTTCTCATAGTATGTTAACTTAAAAGAATAAATTCATAACCAGATAACAATTAAATTTGATTTAATAGTACATATACCTATTTAATTCGTTTAATTTTATGTTTCAAAAGATACCATTTAACTAACATTGTTTTTCGATTGAGCCCTTAAAATAAGTTTCATTAAATACCTTATTTATTAAAGCAAAGAGGTTTAGTGGCCTGATTCCGAACGGCCCTGATTGCGAACATAAAATTCTTCATACATGTAGAGGAGTCAAGATGGTGGACACGCCATGTTGCTATGACATCCTGCCCCTGATTTGACAAGAGGGGAGGCCTATCAGTCCTACGTTCTCTCAGCCTCGTCGGTCTTAGTTTAACTAAATTACATACACGAGTATTTCTAGGTTAGGTTAGGCTATGTTAGGTCAGGAGAAAGCCCCCGGTGGCCGGTGGGTTCTGCCAATAGCCCCTTCCACCCGTGTCACCGCCCTCACGTGAGAATTTCCGTGAGTTGCTCTTTAACTTATTCGCAATCTGGACCTCTGGAAATATTTAGGTGGCTCTAAAATTTTTGCGTGTGTTCGCAATTTGGACTGTTCGCAATTAGGGTACAACCAGAGGTTTCACTGATTTCTATGAATAAAGGACATTCGATTTAAGAAAGATTCTAATCACTACGTTTCTTTATTGATCTGTGTTTTTTAACTATGAATTGAGCACTGTGCGCTATGCATTATTTACTATTAGATATGTGTGATTCATGAATACAAACCCAAGCTTATGCGATATGTAAATGCAAGATAAAATGAAATAAAGATGTGCCACGTTACCTGTGTAGTTAAACATTTGCCAAATTAAAACACATTTTATCTACTAATGATAAGAATACCAAACAAACAACTAAACTATAAAAAAACAGGTGACTGTGTATAACGTTAATTTAGTGTTATTTTTATTTGTCAAAGAAAACACGATTTACCTACTAATGAGAATACGAGATAGCCAATCTACCCTAAATCCCCCCACATTAGAAAGATAGGTGATGGGAGAGTCATATATTTAAAATTATTCTTAGTGTATTCATCTTAGATACGAACCTCGATCTTCTCTACCAAGCACTCCACTCTATTTCAAGCCTGACGCCTTGGACAACGCGGCTACCTACACTTAAAGGAGATGTTATTTCAAAAATTACCAAGTAAAATGTTATTAATTTTATTTTAATTACAACTCATATTGGTGGACACGAGGATTAAATGAAGCTCTTCTAATTTGGTTGGCTGATGATGGTGAGCTCGGAGTTTGAACCCATGCTAGGTATATTGAGGGTTTTTTCTCCTAAATATTTTCACACTCTACCTCAACGCAAATGCTGTTAAATTTACTCTAAATTCTATCTTCCCAATTCCTACAACATTAGAGTATTAATGGTTGATAGCCCGTCCGGTTAGTAAGACACAGGGAAGAATGTTAAATCATTAAAGGTTTTAATGATATTAAAAAAATATAATCCTACTAACGACCAGTTTGTTCTGACAGGTAGTATGACCATAGTATTTTTCTATGGTGTGACTGACTCTAAACAGAAAATAACAAATAAATAATCCCTCAGAATTTTAGTATCTCGAGGCATCCTAAGTAAGTATGGCAACGGTATATTGATATAAACATATTTATTGATTTATTTAAAAAACTTAGATATATTTTAATTAATATTTTAGTACTTAACATATCGATTAATTTAAATATAATTATATTCCATATATCCGAATAAATTCAAAGTCTTGCGAATCAAACAAATAGAAGGTTTTTTAAAAATATTTTCACTAATACATTTGTTTTTTTAAAAAATATTTTTACCAAGCATATCTGCTAGTTTAAATTTTTTAATAAATTATTAAAAAGTGAAAATTGGCGAAGAATAGCATTACAGAATAACATATATAAAAAAACCACCGTTCCACTTCACTCAGAATAATGAAATTCAGTATCAAATAATAAATACATCAACATACTAACGAAAATTGCTGTCTCAATTCCCAAAAATACCAGTTTTCTATCTCTTCCACCCATAGATCCTTGTGACATGTTGTATTCTTGCACGCAGTCACTCCACCGGTTGTCGTGACGAGGAACGAACCAGATACCCGCCAGACAAACGGTCCAAAGACAGACGAGCTCAATGTTTAATGAGACTCGAGCTACCCCTTCTCCTCACCATTTAGCCGCAAGTTGGGGCTTACTCCATTAAAAATACATTACAGTCTCCCCCTTGTACATCCACCCGCTTTCCTTTCTCCTATGACCGCAGAAGATTCTAAACACTAATTGATAATTATTATTTAACCTCTTTTCATTTGCAGTACCTTAGAGCAAACCATTTTAAATATTTTAAAATCGTAGACATGTGGACAAATATTATTTGTAATACTACTGTATAAATATTTGATCAGTATTTTCCCACAATACCTTACTGCCCGCCCGGGATGGACGCATTTTGAACTAAGCTAGTCGGGTAGGAATAAAGAAGGTAGATTTTTTTTTATCACCACGTCTTACTACTTTATATTCATATTGTAATGTATAGTTTTCAATTGAATGAAAACTAAAGAAGCCTCTGGAGGACCAGTGTTACGAACACGGACAAATGGACTGTATGGTGGAAAGGAAATGGATAGAGGCAACTCACCTTCACTTTATGTGGTATGACTGGCAGTGTCCTGGCGCAGTCCTCTTCAACAACACACACCAATAAAAAACTAGACCACTTCCGGGTGAAGGTTCAGGGAACCTTATCACTTCTGTCTCGATCGAGTCTCCGTGCACGGCACAATTAAATCAACAAAGCTAAAAACACCACGCCAGTGACACTTGGTGGGAAAACAATAGATATATAGTGGTCCAGGTATGGTCTTGTTGCCTCCAAGAATGGGGAAGGTTAAGGTAATATATGACAAAACCAAACAAACAAAACTAAACCTCAACAATAACAATCAAAAAATCACAAAACAAAACAAAAAAACAAACAGTTCAATTTCGAGGCATAGAGAACCTAAATAAAAGGAGCACTATTCAAAGATATAACATAGAGGAATGAAAATGAAGTATAGGATTAATAATACTCGTCAAACAATAGAAAAATATACAAACACATATATTATAATTACTCTACTGGAATAGAGATTAGGAAGGAAGCATTTTATCCGTAATTTACTCGCATTTGCGTGAAAGAAGAGTGGGAAACCATTTAAGAAAAAAAAACTTAATGGACCTTTCCGGAATTCGAACCTCGATCGCTCCATATTCAGCACTCCAGTCCAACATGATAGTGACACCTTATATTATTCGACCACTGAAACAGGTAAGACATAATTAATTAGAAATGTGGCGACCTTTATTTGCGTGGGGAGAGAGTGTAAAACCGTTTAAGAATATACATTCTCACTACACCCAACTGGGATTCGAGTCCAGAACTCTCATTTACAGGGAAACTAGATGACATGAGCCTGGCATTTGGTTCACGTGGCCACCCATGAGGACATTTCAATAAAAATGCTAAAATTTAAGTGAGGAATTTAAAATAATAACTTAGATCTTCTTAATAACCTAATATTTGAATCAACTTATGATTTATTTAAAAAATACTAATTCTTCTTATTTTTACTAACCTGCTAGCACCAAGACTAATAGCTGATATCCAAAGTTTGGGAATTTTTAGGGTAATTTAGAATAAGTACACTCGCATTTGCGTCAAGAGAGGATTATAAAACAACACTGAAGATAATTTTCGGAAAACCACCAGTGCACCCAGGCAAGATTTCAGCCCCGAACTCTCCGTCAACTGTGACCAAGTGCACTGAAAGTCAAACGTCTTTGAGCCCTTGGCCAATGGTTCAGTTAATAGCTCCGGGAGTGGATTCTGGCGTTCCCCACAATCACGTGACTACAGGGAATCAGCACCATTAATTAGGTCTTAGCCAATCTTGTCAATAAAAAATAGTAAACTCCATAGTACACACTGTATAGATGGGCCATCGAATGAACAGTAGAGATGAAAGTTTTTCGGTAAATTTTCAATAGGAAAATGTTACGTTAAATATTTCGTATTGGTGGCTTGCTGCCTACTAAATAGCTGAAGTGGATAAGTTGGGTAAGGCGGCACTTAGAACTTACTACTGTTAACCCATACACAAAGCAATCGAATTATTTGTTGGGGGACGAGTGAGGGGAAAACGTTGTTAGCAAATATTAAGGCAGAAATTAAAATAGTTTTCATTATCTTAGTAATGATGTACTGAAAATAAAATATTAACAAATAATGTCAATTAGAGATGAACATTTTCCATTTAAATTTTCAGATGATTTAATCTCAAGGTAAGGGTATGTATTAGTAAAGGTTTTGTTTACAATATTGAGGTATTAACATCTCTAGACTACAGCAAACCCAAGTTAGTGACAGATTCAGCCACAAAGCGTTGTAGTCAATGCGTGAGTGTAAGAAGAAAACTGAAATCGATATTATTTGTTTATCGTAGTTCATTTGTTTCTGTTTCTGATGATAATGTCCTAAGAAGAAGTTAAACTGAAATGTAGAATGTCAGATATGAGAGATTTCGATTACATTCGTTCCATTTAACTATCTTAAACTATAAAAAATTAAAACATTTCCATCCAACATCTTTACTGAGAATCGACTAAACAGAAAACCAAGGAAAATTGACGCAGGATTTGGCTTCTAAACAAGTGAATTGCTACCGAGAGCAGTCAAGGTCACAGTGCTATCATAAAACAGATGCGGGACATTTAAGAGATCCTTCAAGGTCACAGTGCTATCACAAAACATAACAGGCACACCACCGAGATCCTTCAAGGTCACAGTGCCATCGCAAAACAAAGCAGACACACCACCTAGATCCTTCAAGGTCACAGTGTTATGCCGAAACAGAACAGACAACACCGAGATCATTCAAGGTCACAGTGTCATCGCAAAACAGAACAGACACACCACCTAGATACTTCAAGGCCACAGTGCCATCGCAAAACAGAACAAACACACCAACAAGATCCTTCAAGGTCACAGCTCCATCGAAAAACAGAACAGACACACCACTGAGATCCTTCAAGGTCACAGTGCCATCGCAAAACAGAGCAGACACACCACCAAGATCCTTCAAGGTAACAACGTTATGAAGAAACAGAAGTGACCCACAATTGAGAGCCTTCAAGGTCACAGCGCTATGACGAAACAGAAGTGACACACCACCGAGATCCTTCAAGGTCACATTGATATAATAAAACAGAACCTTCCAGAACCTCACTGTGTTTATCAACGCAAAAATCAATAAAGTTGATTTGATTTGTATCAACACTTCATTTTGTTTTTATTGATCACTCTAAAGATTTAGAAGTTTATATCTATCAAAAGTAAAATAAAACTTCCGCTTATTATCATAAGGAATCAAGCTTCGGAAGCCCTAATTGATGATACATCACTGTAACTCTTCATAAGAAACTAATTCAAGGCTCAAAAAGTTGGAAAACGCTAATATATTTAATTTAGGCATTCCATTTTAATCGAGAGCCATAATAATGATAGTCAGGGCTTGGATTCTGATACTTGTCATCTCTATTTTGGTAAGCCTACATTACATTTGATTTTGTAACCTTTATCCCTTGCTTATGTGGACGCGTGACTCTAAACAAGCCAACTCATCCCTAGCTCTAGGATTAAATCGTGTATAACCTTGGTGTTAAATACACATTTAATTCTTTAAATTCCTCAAAGAACTTAGAATCAGTCCAAGAAGCGTTATCCTCCATTTTGGACCAGTCAGCCTGCTTATCTATAATAAGTTCTTCTGGTTTGATTCTCATAATGACGGATACAAAATATTATCAGTATTAATCAGTGATTAATTAACGGCCGTGTGAATAGGTGATATATCTGTTTTATAGGTAAGATAGTTTGTAAATTGAGTGCTGATATGTTCAGTTGGTTTATAAATCAAACGTTAACAGCCACTAGCTAAAAAGTTAGCTTCTTAACCGGTCTCGTGGTATAGGGGTCATAAACCCTGGATGCTGACCTTGATGTCACAGGTTCAATTCTTGGCTGGTACTGGAGGACTTTTCTGGAAAGGAGAACAATTCTCATGGTCACCAGGGTTTGCTTAATTAGACTTAAGTTAGGTTAAGATCTTCATTGACTCCATCCCGTCATATTAACTTTAATCATCTCCTGATATAATCGGGACATGGAAAGAACCTCCATGGAAATAATGTACGATTAGTACATTCGGGCGTCCCCTGGGAAACGGTACATTAGTACGGGATAATCTTTCCACTACTGGGCTACATATTAATGTAGCCCAGACACGCCAGTAATAGCAATTTAGCTTCTCACTGTTGATGTGTTGATCTTTCTTTCTATCAGTTCCAAGCAAAAACCTGATATGAAGCCTAATAATTTTATATTATTGACAACAGATCGAAATTAAATTTAGTACAGATATAGAAGTGTGCTTAGATAAATTAGTTTATAAATGCCATCTGGACATGGGAATCGAGCCCGGTATACTTTTGGTTTAAAGACACCAATTCACGTACACTGAGCTATCCAGGAATAGCCCTCCTATACTCAGGGTTATTATTCACTCATAGCATAAGGTAGAGTCTATGATATAGTTGTGGTTCAAGGATAGCTAGCTATCTCTATGAGATGATGAATCCGAAAGTTCATAATATACCACATGGTAGAGAACTAAGATGCATTGCAGATGTTTAGAAATTCTACGTTATTTAAGAATTTGTTTGATATTTTAAAATATAGTTCTCAGCAAAACGTAGAAGAAAATTATCATCAGGCTTATGACCATTTAAATAGTTTAAATTTTGAGTTTAAAGTTAAAAAATACCATCAACGAATTACACAAAAATTTGTATTTTTTGAGCTTAAAGCAAAAAGTTATACATCCAGATACAGGCTTCCACTATAAGAAAATGCCAGCATTTGTTTTGATAGGATCACAACAAAACATTTTAAGAGAATGTGGGATTTTTATAGGGTTTTATGTAAGTTATCACACACACACACGCACGCATACACACATACACACACACATATATATATATGCACACGCACACACACACATACATTTAAAAACAACTTAAAACTAAACATTTTTATTTGTTAACCACCTTCACCTACAATTTGTTGAAAACAATATTTAATAATATCAAACCACTCAATAAATTATCCGTGATTTCTAAACCTCTGCAACGTTTTTCAATTCTCTCCTATATGGCACCCTTAATCTATAATTGTTTAATAACCCTGAGCACGGTATGAGTATTGACGTGTGAATGCCAAAGGCACCAAGTTTGATTGCCGTGTACAGTGTAATTTTTTAAAGATAATTTAATTCTCGATATTGTGTTATCTTCGTCATGACACACCGGAGTTGAAAGACTAACCAGGTTCACCTAGACTTGCTGTCGATCGGTCTTTCCACTAAGTCATGGAGAAAGACTGTAAAATAGTCATCATAGTAATATAAGTTATATAATCATAATCTATTTAGCACCACGTCTCACTACCTGTTCCAAGACTAATACATTAATCCACTTATCTGTGTGATACAAAACTGAAATTCTTTTAGTAGATATAGGGATTACTCCAAATAAACATAATAG
Organism: Timema bartmani; assembly: GCA_902151455.1. Lineage (NCBI taxonomy): Eukaryota > Metazoa > Arthropoda > Insecta > Phasmatodea > Timematidae > Timema > Timema bartmani. Next base: position 73,141 of record CABFWB010002057.1, on the reverse strand, counting down.
TCTAAAAAATTTAAATTTTGTAATGTCATTCTGGGAAATGGAGGGGGAGAAGATATTGTTAGAAATTACTTTTTTAAATGAGATATAATCTTATAATTTGGCTAACAGGTAGAGAAAAACTCCAGATAACTAAATTAATTTTAGAATTTAAACGCCTACGTACTAATTACGTTAATGTGTTAGTGATGAGGAAGATTGCACTTAGAGGAAGTATACCTCCATTCACATGAGGTAAGATTAGAAAACCATTCAAGAAAACCACTTTCAGTACACCCTACCGGGATCGAACCCCGATCTTCCTGTCTTCAGCAGACTAGTTTAACACGAGAGTGACGCCTTAGACCTATGCAGAAACCTAAGCAGGTAGTAATATTATTAAAAACCCGTCTCGGTGGCGTAATTGGCTAACGCGCTAGTCGTGTTGAGCTCGACTGTTGAGGACGGGGAGATCGAGGTTCGAATCTCGGTCGGGTGAACTG
>CABFWB010002057.1:50212-68398 GCA_902151455.1 Timema bartmani | reverse complement strand
ATTATTATTATTATTATTATTATTATTATTATTATTATTATTATTATTATTTAGCACCGTGTCTTATTACCCGTTTGGGTTATACGCTTAAGTACTAATCACCATAATGGGTTAGGAATTGAGAAGGTTGAATTTAAATGAAGTGAAACCGAATTTGCGTGGAGGGAGAGTGGAAAAACCATTTGGGAAAATCTACTCCAATTCACCCGAACGAGATTCGAACCATGATCTCCCCGTCCTCAGCAGTCTAACTCAACAAGAAACTAGCTTAACTACGCCACCGAGGCGGGTAGCTAGTTATTAAGTTGTCCATCTTGAATATCATTGCATTGCACAAGAAACTAGTCAATTTTTTTCTTTTTTTTCCTTTTAAAGACAGTTTCAGCATATGTTCTTGCAGTCTTTTTAAAAACCCGTACGTCAACAGCTGACATTTTCCTTGCCCATATGTCACATGTGTTAAATAAAGTCACTTACTGCACTACTGTGCTGTACTGCAGGAACTTGTATAGTTGGCTCATCTTGTTCCTCATTGTCATTTATTCTAAATCATCTAGGATGATCTATTTATCAGTCATCAATTGGAAATTTTCTAGCGGCTGACAGTATTGTACTGTATCCATAATTTTCTCATGGGTGACCTGGTGGTCTAGGGTTAAGGCGTCAGACCTCTGTGTTGGGGTCCGGGGTTCAATCCTCGGTCCCGGCACAGATTTATCTGATTGCCGAACCCTTCCTTCACCTCTGACAAGACGTGTATTAATCACAACTTGTGAATGTGAGGAATTCCAGGCCTCCACCGTGGTTCGGATTCCACGTTAATCTGTAGGTCCTCCATTTCATATCACAATCACCCTATCATTACACATTAGCGTAAGTGTGTATAACTTGAGCGGGTAGTAAGACGCGGTGCTAATAATAATAATAATAATAATACATAATTTTCTTTCTGTCGCACACATCGACAAGTCATAACACGACAATTTTATGTACCGACCCTGCCGAGTGTCGGATTACTGGAAGTGTTGGACTTTCGAAATGTCAGACTATATCTATAGACTCTACTGCAATGTGATACTGTCATATGAGAATAATTTGACACACAATCTTTCACTTAGTCTATGAAGAAGTTTGTTTGTAAGTTTTTATGTTTGCGATGGACTCGAAAACCATCTAACAGATTTAGAAAGTATATCCACACATGTGTTAATCTCTAAGGACAGTCGTAGGTTTTCTTCACCTGTTCAAACTAATAGGCCTACTGCTGAAATTTTTCAAATATTCTATTTTAAACTAGGCGAATAATGGTTCTGTATGAATCTAATGTACCACTGAATGCTGCATTAATTTGTTTTCTTTCCAATTTGATCACTAAAGACACTTCAAATACAAAAGAGAAATTACATAAGAAATTACAACCTTAAATCCAATTAGATATTTCAGTTGGATTTTGTTTGTTTGTTTTGTATTCAAATTAGTAGGTAAATATTGTCTCTTTTACAAATAAAAATTGCACAAAGGTGACATTCAACATACATATATTTGGTTTGAACTTACATAACAATAAGCAATTTCAGAATAATTTTGTCAATAAAGTGTAGAATACTATTAATAAATTATACTTTTTACTTGGTCTACAAAATCATAGCTAAGTGGAATCAGGTATGATAGCTCACAGCTATAAATAGGTATTATGAATATGATGTCAACTTAATGTTCGTAGCACATAATTACAGTATTCTATTGCACCTCAGTGATTGGTCCAATCATCTGTGAAACATCATGACTCGTGATCTTATCAAAATAATCATTTATATCGGTAAATTGTTTACATTTTCTTTTCGCTTGGCCTGGTGTAAATTTGAAATATTTAAGGGTGTATTTCCCATAGAGTTATATTATGAGTGTTAATAATCTTTGTGAAATATTTTTATTAGTATTATTAAATTATCCTAGTTATTATTTAACTAAGAAACAATTATTTGTTTTGTCAAACTTTCATATTTTATAATCACAGTAAAACATTGTTAATCCGAATAAATTGGGACCAAAGCTTTGTCGGATTAGTTAAAATTCGGATTAATCGTGAGAATATGTAAATGCTAGAGGGAAGACAAAGTATTTTCACAAATTTAAAACCACAAGTATTTTGGTTTACAAGAAAATACAACATTTAATTATTTAGCTTTTATAATATTTCTTATAAATTTCTTTTAACTTTAAGTTTGCTATCAATAAAATAAATTTTATTTGACTTACCACATGTTTTCAACAAATGGTGTTCGGATTATTCGGAACTTAAGACTACCGGTGCTTATTCAAAACGGGTTTTATTGTATTAATTGATGTTTTCATACTTATTGAGAGCAATTATTAAGCATTTGAAAACATTAATCCTCATAATAAAGCCCACAGCTATAATTTAAGTATCCAATAATTTAGTATGAATTAAATCACACAAATGTTTATTTGGCTTATACCTAAATTCGCTGAAAAAAAAATTCCAAACCAAAATGAAAACATAAATGGGGCTGTGTTGGTTAGATAAATAGTTTCACCTTAAAGAAAAAAAGCTTTTCCAAACTATCGACCATGAAGTAAATTGTCCAATGGTGATGAAAATATCGATTTACTTAAAATTGCTATAATTGATCGATGTATGAATATATTATTAAGTTTATAAATCATCGTGTTTTTTTACACGATGTCGTAATTTTTTTGGCGTGAAGGTTGTGTATAATGCATATACCACCGTCCAATGAATATAATTATATGTGGGATAAACGTTATGCTTCAAGTTGCTTGAAGTTCGGATCATTTCATGAGGTCAGGGTACATAGAATATATTCTATTTTTTTAAATTCTAGATAACCTTAAGATTAGCTATAGGGATTTTAATTTATAAAATAAACACTGTAGATATAAACAGCTTTATGGATTTTAATTTATAAAAAAAACACCGTGCAACTTTTTTATTTTCTCGCTACCTTACAGGTAGAGAAAGTATTGTGAGCGTCAAAAAAATCGAACTCAAGATTTTGATGAATGTCGACGTTTCATGATCCCCCGAATTTGAAAAAGTGGTTTTCGAAATGCCGCCTTTCTGTCAATCTCTCTCTGAGTCTGTACCTTGGGTTAGAGCCTAAACTATTTTACCGATTGGGCTAAAACCTGGTATCTAGGGTTTTCATAGGGTCGTACCGAGGGATTTTGGAATTGGATATCAAACCCTAAAATTAAGGGTAGATTCCTTAAAGGCGAAAAGAGAAAAATTCGGTCTAATCAAAATCGGCTTTAACGATTTTGAATAAATTTCATTTATAAGCTTTTATCAATATTAAAAACCAAATGGTTACTCTCAATTTTTTGTCAAAATGACTTTTAGAGTTTCGGTCTGATGCGTAAATTCTAATTTTTAATTATATCACCGTACATCTTTGAGATATCAAACCACTTATCATTGCATACATGTGGAGCTATTTATAATACACATCTTTTACTTTCAATATATTTTTATGTAACCAATATTTTTCAAGCTATATGCAAATATATATTTTAACTTTTCCAACAATTAAGGCCCTTGGCCCTGTCGAGTGCAAGTCTAAAACCTATTTTGTGGGATGGTGGGCGGGAAGGGGAAAGGCATAACGTGGCTTCACAACCGACCAAAGTATCCTTCCGCGCTAACAAGAACAGATGGATAACGGAAACCATAGATGGCGCTAGAGGAAAAATCATGTTTGGAAATATCAGTTTTCTTGAGAACGAGTGGAATTTTTGTCTTAATATTTTCAACACCCCTACTAAATTACTGTATCGATGTTAATTAATTCTTACATTTTCTTATTTTTTGTCATGAAGTATTTCTATTAAAAAATGTTAATTTTATTGATCACTGTTTAACATTATAGAGGAGGTGTGTATGTAAAAAGTATAACTTAAACAACATGCTTCTATTCTTGAACAAACCATTTCCGAAAAAAAAAAAATTGCAAAAAAATTAAAATTATTGAAGATAGCCGTTTGCTCCCATGGATCTGCATTTCCATACCAAATGAAAAGGACCAATCGTCTTAAGGTAAAGTATTTCGACCATCAAAAAAATCTAACCCGAGATGTTAATGGGTGTTGACGTTTCATGACCCCCCGAACCCTACAAAGGGCTTTTGGCAATGCCGTCTGTTTGTATGTTTGTCTAACTCTAAAATTAAGATTAGTTAGTTGAAGGAAGAAAAGAGAAAAAATTTATTTTCTCAAAATTGGCTGCAACGATTTTGATTAAAATTCGTATCTAGGCGTTTATTAAGATTATAAACAAAATTGCTATTTTCATTTTTCCATGAAAATGACTTTTAGGTTACTTTACAGTAGGGGAAATTTCCATATCTCCGCAACTATTTGAGATAATAAATAACCTATCAATGTAAAATTGTAGTACTATTAAAAATAAAAAACTTTCATTTAAAATGTATATTTATAAAACCAATAGTTTCTAAGATATTGGCTAATATATTAATACAATTTTGTTATCTTTAGTTGTAAAGAAGTACTACTTAAGTTTAACGCAATAACTATCTAATGCCATAGAGTAATAAAATATAAGTAAGTCTCTCAAAAAGTTGATGTTCTTTTTCCTTTAACCTCTTTGTTCAGAAATGATCTATCTCTATCATTTTAGAGTCGATATTTACCTATGTTATTGGTTAAAATTTATAAATGAGGAATTTAATAGTAATGGGATAGCCATTAGATGTACAACCTCTAATAAAATGTCGAAAATTTTAACTGGAAGTTGACATTTTAATACGAAGTTTTGACCCTTGTAGACCCAATATAGATATTATTTTTTGGTCCAAATATACATTTGAGGACTTTAATCCTTTAAAAATAAAATCATAAAATATAAAACCGGGAGTCAAAAAAAGTTTTACATAAATCTAGCTAATTTGTGTTTGGGTTTACTAGGGTATATTATTCCGTTACACAAATATTACGAGTTTTGAGTAAATATTTCAATTTTTAAAAAGAAAGTCAGTGCGGGGTTCCGTACCATTTATTACTTTCTCGCTAACTTACAGCTAGAGAAATTATTGTGATCGTCAAAAAAATTGAACTCAAGATTTTTTTAATGAATTTCGACGTTTCATGACTCCCTGAATCCGAAAAAGTGGTTTGGGTTCTAAATTTTCATCTGTCCGTCCGTCTGTTTGTTTCTACCTCGGAGTAGAGCCTAAACCATTTTATCGATCGGGCAAAACTTGGTTTCTAGGGTTTTCATAGGGTTTTCCCGAATTGTAGGCCTATATCCAAACCTAAAATTAAGTGAAGTTTACTGAAGGGCGAAAAGAGAAAAAATTGATTTTATCAAAATCGGCTATAATTATTTTGACTAAATTTCATTTCTTAACAATCATCAATATTACTAACAAAACGACTACTCTAATTTTTTCGTCAAAATGACTTTAAGTATTCCGGTCTGATGCATACATTATAGTTTTTTTTATCATATCTTCGTAACTCTTTGAGATATGATGTTACTTATCATTGCAAATATGTAGGACAATTTATAATATAAGATCTTTTATTTGAGACATATTTTTATAAAACCAATAATTTTCAAGCTACACGCAAATATATACATATTTTTTAACTTTTCTAACACTTAAGATAAAGTATTGCGAACGTAAAAAAAAACTAAACAGAGATGTTGATGGATGTCGACTTTTCATGACCCCCTGAACCCTGAAAAGTGTTTTTTACAATGCCGTCTGTCTAACCCTAATATTAAGAGTAGTTTACTAAAGGGCAAAAAGAGAAAAGAACGTTTTTCTCAAAATCTGCTTGAACGATTTTGATTAAAATTCGTATCTAGGCGTTTATTAAGATTATAAACAAAATGACTATTTTCATTTTCCCATGAAAATTAATTTTAGGTTACTTTACAGAAGCGGAAATTTCCTTATCACCGCAACTATTTGAGATAACTTATCATTGCAAAATTGTAGCACTATTAAAAATTAAAAAAAAACTTTTATTTTAAATATATTTTTAATAAAATCAATTGTTTCTTAGATATTGTTTTATATATTAATTCAATTTTGTGAGCTTTAATTGTACAGAGATACTACTTATGTTTTAACGCAGTAATTCTCTAAGTCCATAGAGTAATTAAATATCAGTAACTCTTTCAAAAAGTTGATGTTCTTTTTTCTTTAATCTCTTAGGGGTAATGTTTGTACAGCAATAATCTATTTCTACCATTTTAGACTCAATTGTCAATATTAAACTATTTTGCTGTGCAAAATTTATAAATGAAGAATTTAATAGCAATTGGATGAACTGAAAATGTGCAACCCTGAATAATTTTTTTTTAACCGAAAGTCAAAATTTTAATACGAAGTGTTGACCCTTGTGGACTCAATATTGGTCTTTTTTATTGGCCCAAATATAAAAATGAGGACTTTAATACTTTAAAAATAAAACGGTAAAAATTTAAAACCAGCAGTCAAAAATGTTTTACGTGAGTATCTGAGTATAACGATATTTGTGCTCAAATTTGCTAGTGTATATTATTTCTTTTCAAATATACTACGGGTTTTGAGTGAATATATCCATTTTTAGACAATGAAGCGAGTAAGTCCGTGCAGAGTTCCGTACCAATTATTTTATTTATTTTCCAGATAAAATGGTAAAAATATTTAATTTTACTTCACCTACAAAAATATGCTTTCGTGTAATTATATTTGCTAAATATAAAGACTAAAATTTGATAAGTGTAAGGTCATAACAATCATTTTATATTTTATTTTTTAACATTTCTAACATTCTACTATACAGAGACTTATTGATTAATTATTAGTATGGATATGTATACTCAAATAATACCTTCTTATTCTAAAATCATATATGAACATCCACTGTATTAAAAACAAATCACATTGGTATATTTGGTAAATTACAAGTAAAATTCACAATAGTTTTGAATAGTTGTTTTGAAACATAAAAATTTATTAACAGAATCAAATGATTAAAAACAAATATGTCATTTATCTAAGAGATAAGAAAGATAAAGTTATTTTTTACAACAATAAGTCAATATCATATTTGCATACGATAGTATATAATTTATATTATTCACATAATTTAATAGTGTCCTAATTTATTTGTTATATTAGACCTACTTCATCTTCTTAGTAAAGTAGAAAATCTTCATTTTTTTATTATATTAAAATCTCTTTTGTTTGCACGGAGTTAAATGTTTAAAAAAAATTAATATGCTTTATTACATTATTTTTTTAGCACAGCCTCTTACTACCCGTTTGGGTTATACGCCCATATATTAATTATGATAATGGTTCTAGGAATAAGGAAGATTATATTTAAAGGAAGTATACCCGCATTTGCTTACGCTAAGGGTGGAAAACTAATTTGAAAAAATTACCCTTAGTACACCTGACCAAGATTCGAAACTCGATCTCCCCGTCATCGGCAGTCTAGTCTACTGCGAGAATAGCCCCTTATACCATGTGACCACTGAAACGGGTGTTGTTAACATATTAAATCACCTCATGACACAAGTGTTATCACTTATACTAATAATTCTACTAACTAATGTGAAGCAATTGATTGCAATACACTAGTCTGGTCACCCACTTCGGTGGCCCTGCGGATTGTGTATTTGTGATTTGCCGTTTTTCTATAACTAGTTCTGATAAAATCCTGATGATTTTCTTATAGCTGTTCTGTTAATAGCTATACATATGTAAACAGATAGAACACATAGATATGGAACAGATAGAACTAGTTCAAGATAGGGATAGGGTGTAATTGAGATGGAACAGATAAAACTAACTCAAGATAGGGATAGGGTGTAATGAGATGGAACAGATAAAACTAACTCAAGATAGGAATAGGTGGCGTATTTTTGTAAGTGCGGCAATTAACTTTCGAGTTCCAAGTGACATATAGTAAATAAGTAGGTAAGTAAGTAAGTAAGTAAGTAAGTAAGTAAGTAAGTAAGTAAGTAAGTAAGTAAGTAAGTAAGTAAGTAAGTAAGTAGGTAAATAAGTAAGTAAGTATGTAAGTAATTAAGTAAGTAAATAAGTAAGTGGTAGGAGTCTGCTTCAAATTTTAATTCAATAATGTGTAATCTGTTAAGTGTGTGATTCTTAATTTGTGAAATTAACGGTGTAATCCTTTACAATATATTAAATATCAGATGAAAAATCAATGCAATACAAACTAATTAATTAATATTTACCCTATATGAGGACTATTTCAACGGCCAGTTAAGTATTAAAAATAGCGCATCAAGTACATTAGTATAGCATTAACATGGGATGCTCTTTACATAAAAAACTATTCTAAAATTTATCAAACAACACAATTTTATTTACTTTTTCATTCATACAAGCGCTATAATGACTTAATTAAGAGTTGGGAATTAGGAGTGGTTTAAAGGAAATACACCCTCATTAGCTCAAAGGGAGTGTTAGTAAATCACATATAAAATCACACGTGAAAAACTAGGCCCAGCTCCCCTGACTGGGATATGAGTCCCTACCTCCGTAACGGTGACCAAGTGTAATGTGAGTCTAGAGACTTAGACATCTTGGCCACTGCTAAAGGTAAACTTAGTTATCTACTATAATTGTTTAAACTAATGTACAAGTATTTTAGAATCTATCAACATTATTCCAGAGAGGGAAAGGTAAAGTTTGATTGATTACAAACCAACGTTATTGACGCTAGCTTAGATGAAAATAATCCGAATCCCAATCTTCCTGGTCCAGAGAAGAGCACGTTTACGCTGAGCCATCTCTGCCGATCTAATGTATTAGGTGCTCTAAGTACTGATGAGTTTGCGAATTAAATAAAGCCTTTAATACAGCTCAAGGTCTGCAACTTCTCTTGTGATGAATCGTTTCGCTACATAATGAGATGTACACTACATGCACACAAAATGTGAGAACGTAGTCGTATAATGAGATGTACACTACATGCACACAAACTGTGAGAACGAGTCGTATAATGAGATGTACACTACATGCACACAAAATGTGAGAACGAGTCGTATAATGAGATGCACACTACATGCACACAAACTGTGAGAACGAGTCGTATAATGAGATGTACACTACATGCACACAAAATGTGGTGAACGAGTCATATAATGAGATGTACACTACATGCACACAAAATGTGAGAACGAGTCGTATAATGAGATGTACACTACATGTACACAAAATGTGAGAACGAGTCATATAGTGAGATGTACACTACATGCACACAAAATGTAAGAACGAGTCATATAATGAGATGTACACTACATGCACACAATATATGAGAATGAGTGTGTTTGCACTTTTTCTTCATGCCAATTTTCTTCCACTGCATCTACAGTTGTTTGTTAGGGCTACACACATATAATCATATATATTAATTACAGATATCCGTTAGGGCTATACACATATATATTAATTACGATAACGTGGTAGAAATGATGAAGGTACAATTGAAAGTAAATGTACTCAAATATTTGTAGGAGAGTGTAAAACAATAATTGTAGGAAAATGTACCTTAAACCCTATGCATGACTTCTTTGGTGCTGACTGACAGTTCACAGCTGACAGCTGACGGCTTTAAAACGTTATCAGACCAAATTATTAATCCCTACATTGAACCATATGATCTACAAAAAACATGTGTTTAACAGCTGTAACTTCTGACAGTCAAAATTTAGGTATATACCTAAATGTTGAGTGTCAGAAGTCAGCTGTGAGCTGTCAGTCAGCACCAAATAAGTCGTGGAGCTACTGTAGCTACACCTGGTTTGGATTTAAACCCCAATGTCACCGTCAGCGGCAGTCCAGTCTAATGCGATATCGATGCCTCAGAGCAGTAGTTCCAAAACTGTGGGTCACAGGTCAATTTTTGGTGGTCCGCGAAAAGTTTTTGAAATGTGAACATTTTGTAATGATTTTAAAATAGAAAATTATGAAATACTGAGAGATAGAAAACAAAGGTTATAAAATAAGGCGCAAAATATTCGAATACGGGAGTAAGGTTTCATGTTCATCGCTGTCAATACCACCAACAGAAACTGGAGGCAAACCCTTCCTATGCGCCTCATTTTAATAATTAATAAGTTTCCCAACGGCTTTACTTCTCCTCCAAAAGAAGCTGTGCAAAGGATTTTTATCGCCCAAGAAAAATCCGTCGACCTTGGATGTGTTTGAACCCACGAACATCGGGTCCTGAGGGTGAGAACTTTGTCTCAAGACCATTAAATTTAAATTAAATTACAAAAAACAGTATTAAATAAATGATAGGTGGTAAAAGTTTATCGTTCTAATAATTGGGTCACAGTTCTTTAATGTTTGAAAAAAAAAACAGCCTTAGAATATTCGATCACCGAAGCGAGTTTTTGTTAAATTGTGTGATCACTAAAATTAACGAAATATTAGAGTTCAAATTATTAGTATTTTTCCAACTCGTGACTCTATTTTCAAGCTCATTTAGTTTGGTTCTCCACTGATCAAGAGGCTGGGGTTTGAATCTTAGGAGAGGGAGCTACTTTTTCATTTTCTCTAAACTGTTTCACACTTTACCATCATTAAAATGCGGCTACATTCACTAAAAACTAATATTCGCATAGCCTGAACGGGTAGTAAGACGTGGTGATGAACGAATAATTATATTTTAAAGGGCGATGTGAATAAATCCCGATACAAATCTACTCCCACGTTACAAATTACTATTCACGTTACATTGAGAAGTTCGTGCCTTACATTCTGGCCATGGACCAAATATCTCTTGGAGAGTCCAATGAGCTACATTGGCGATTACAGGGGCATTAGGACCGTCTTTAGGGGCCGTTCTTAAAATATTATGCAAGGTGGTTTTTGTTTTGGGAGGGGAGGGGATAGTATTTTTTTACGGTTTCTTACAAGGGGGGCGTGGGAGGATGTAAAAATACATCATACGTAGGGTTTTTCATCAATGTTTATGATAAAACAAAAACTAAAAATATATTAACTATAAAATTTCACTTGTATTACGTTTACTTATGAAGTGCTACATCTAAGATTACTTCAGTTAAAGAATGGTAAAATTTCATATTGATCGTTTTATTACCAATCTTTATGTCTAAAAATAACTTAACGATTAAATCAATAAGTTAAATAGAAAGGGGGGGAGGGGTGACAGAAAATTTTACGATCGATTGTTTGGGGTAGAGGCGGGTGTTCGAAAATTATGAAAAAAAAACTTCACCCAATTTAAGGGTGGCCCCTTTCTCTTGGACAGGATGTATTTCATTCGAGGGTGAATGTTCGTCAGAGAGCGCTCACAGCAGATGAAGAGCAGTGGCACACCCAGGAGTTTACTTGAGGAGTGAGGGAAGGGGTTTCAAGCAATGTAACGAAACTTTTGATACTGTAACTTTTTTCCCTAATTTGAGACAATTTTAAAGTATATTTCTGTACATCTTTTGTATATCAAGTCTCAAGTCTGGTATTAAAATGTAACACACAATTAACATATTTCAAGTGTTATGTTTTATATAGTTGCATACTTTTATGTTTTAGGCTTTTATTACAATTGTTTGTGGGCGTGATGTGTGGGGGAGGGGATGGGGAGGATTGTCCCCAAACCACTCACTTTATATATATATATACTAAAATCTATTGAAGGGTACAGGGAAAGGTGGAGGGAGGAAGTAACATTGCACACATTTTCTAGGACATCTTTTATATTTCAAAACATATAAGGACCCCAGCAACTACTTTTAAAAAATTCAACAATAATCTAAAGTGTATTAGTAAGGTCACATAATGGTCTAGTAGATGTCAGCAGTAACTAAATTTAAGTTAAAATTGGACATTCCCTATTATTTCCCTGTATCCTTATGATATGTACAAAGTTATTTTATCACACGTTCTGGGTATCCAAGTTTAATTACTTAAATGGGGCAGAAACGAAGAAATGATTGTATTTTAATATTTTATAGTAAATATATTATATACAGGATGTTTCAAAAATTTATATTTTTGGAACCACGAATACCCAGAGATTAAAAGGTGTATAGCTGAAATGTGCATGGCCTACAGTTTTGGGGAATCGCCGCTAGATGTCAGTCCGCGCTATCACCTTGACTGTAACTTCAGTCAGTTGCAAGATGGCGTCCGCTCAACAGAAGGCGTTTTGCGTTCTGCAAAGTAACAAGAGTAAATCCGTGATTTAAGTTCATCGTGCGTTTCGTCTGCGTTTTGGTGTTTGGTGTTGGCAGTAGCGGATCAACACCAAAACGCAGATGAAACGCACACTGAACTGAAATCACGGATTCACTCTTGTTAAACTGCAGAACGTTAAACACCTTCTGTAGAGCGGTATAATAGATGTATAATATATATTATATATGTGTATAAGTTATATATAATTTAATAATATATTATATTTAATATATCTATACAATGTATAATTTATTTAAAATATATACTTTATATAACACATATAAATATACATAAACTAATATAATATATGTTTATTAAATATCATTTATTTGAAATATGTTCAATGTATTATAAAATATATATAATAAAATATGTATGGATGTTATATAGGCCTAATATGTAATATTATGTATTAAATATATTATATATTATTTATTTAAAATATATATATTTATATACTATAAATATATATATTTATATACTATAAATATATACACATAATATATAGTATAAATTTAACAGATACAATATATACATACAATATTTTATATATTATAAATACACATATAATATATATCTTATATATTATTAATATTAATAAAATATATGATTTGTTTAAAATATATTTTATTTATTATATTATATAGTGTATTACATATAATATATAGTATACACAATATATTATATTTAATAAACATAATATATTACATGTAATACATAATATATACAATATATTAAAATTTTCAAATAAATGTACTTAATAAAAATATTTGGGCATTGCAAAATGCATTAAAAGACTCCACCATTCCCCCTTCTCAACAGTGAATATATAATATATATACTTAAAGCCTTCTCTAACTCCGGCCTTGGCTGTAGCTATGCAAACTGTTTTGCAGTCATGTGTGAAGTATAGCATACCACGAGGGCTGAGCGAGCAAGTTGCTACCTTTCAACCTCGAGGGACTGTACATACAGTCAGTACATTGAATAAACTTATTCATGTTTCGATTTTATTTTATTTTTCTGAGCCAACACTGTTTTATGGGTCGTGAGACAATAATTGATGCCTTTTTTTTACACAGTACTTAACAGTTCGTTGCCATGTGATATAGTGTCTATTAAATATAATTATGTGGTTTCTCCTTAATAATTTGTCTTATACATGGATCCCTGAGTTCATGTTTATATCCGGATTCAAATCTTGTTCGTGTATACTTAGAATGGTTTTTCATAAATGATTTTCCACTCTCTCTCTCTCTCTCCTCGCAAATGTGGGTACACTTCCTCTAAATTCCCCGTTCCTCATCCCCAACACATTATCACCATTAGTAAATATACGTATAACCCAAAACAGATAGTGAGACGTGATGCTAAAAATTACTTGGTCTTTAATGACCTTGATGTTAAATAACTATAAAAAATAATTGCCTCCCATTGGTGGGCAGGTGGGCCTGGACGCCACTGGTTTGCCGATAACGGGAAGGTTGAGTTTTGAATCTCAGTAGGGTTTACTATGGTTTACATATTATAAATTGGGTTTCCCTTTCACTCCACGCACATATAGGTGCATTTATTCTTACCCATAATTTCTACCTCTCTACCCTATTGTTGTAAATATGTAGATAGCTCGGATAGGTACAACGAGTTGGTGTAAGAAATTGAAATCAGATAGGTTTGCCCTCGATGGCATTTTATTGTTACTGTCCTCACAACTTTCAACAAGTGAACCGCAAATTCATGGACGTGACTCGCGTGAGCAAAAGTTTTTCACCCCCCCCCCCNCCCCCCCCCTCGGCCATACCCCAAGTGTTGTAAATGAATCAGTTTCCCAATCTTTCCCTCCTCCCTGCCGTAACAAAACCATTTCTCCTCTCTAATGATGAGATATATTACGCCAGAAATATTATTGAAGGGCATTGCTCGCGATTTATATATATTCAGTCACGTTTTAAAGTGACGCGTTCGTCGAAATGTATGACCACCACGACTCAAGGTTTAACCGGGGTAATGCCACGGTAATTAGAACAGCACGTGAGTTCTACTTCGTAACGCGTCCCGATCACACCGCGTGGGTTCTTGGGTGCTATTACACTGTCATAGTTATTTTATAAAAATATATATTAATAAAATGAAGAGTTTGTTTGTTTGTCATGAGCAGTGTCATATATAACCACACAAAGAGGTCTGAAATCTTAAAAATTATTAGCCCCTATGCCCGAACATGTTCACCTCAAATCCGGAATTTTAAAATTTTGAATAGATTTTTTTTGAAATAATTAAAAACCGTGTCGGAAGAATACATGATATGAGAAAGGCAGGACTTAGAGGCACTAACTTTAAAGTTACCTTACACGTACAGTTATTAATATAAACACATTTATCTCGAGCAACGCCAGTATTTGATAAAACAGTTGACACCACCTTTAATAAAATGTCACCCGCTTCGGTGGTCATATAATCTAACGAGCTTTTAGATTTTGTCGAGGAAGGAGAGATCGGAATTCGATCCCAGTCGGGTGCACTGAATGGGTTCTTCCCTAAATAGTTTTTCACTCTCCTTTAACGCAAATGCGGGTGCACTTCATCAAAAAAGGGCCTTCCTTATCCCTACCACATTAGTGTAGTTAGTATATAGACGTGTAAATCAAATGGGTAGTAAGACGTGGTGCTAAAAATTATAAAGACATCACATCACACTTTATTCATAGTTTTTACAATATGTGTGATTACAAAAATGGATGCAAATGTCAAAAATATTTGCTATCAAAACATGAAAATTTTAAAAGTTTGGTCACCAAAGCTGCTCTATTAATTAAAATAAAATACACACTTATGCCATATCTAAAGTGTGGAGTTTGTCTCTTGGTATTAATTCATATTAGATTCTTAACTGTTTTGCATATACGGTTTAATCGTTCAGATTTTGTCTTTTTATTTGATAAATCAAGTTCTATAGGGTAAATCTTTGACAACATATTTTTTTAAATATATTATTTTATCTTTGATGGATATTCAAAGTTACATAATATTTCATTTATCGAATAATTCTTGAAAATAAATTTGACAGTGTATTACCGCCCTTACCACTAGAAAATTGCGTTTATGATAATCAAGTGACGAAATGAGTCATACGCTTCTCTGAGACACATGTGTAGTCACCGGATAATTTCCTTGTTCTTGTGATTAACTGTTGAACGAATTTTTCTGAACTTATTCTGACTTGTAGATGAGATGAGGTAGTCTTGTATAAAAAGAAATATTATGTCATCTTTGTGTTCGTTCTGAATGAACAACTGAGACTTGTGTTTTGATGGCTGGCGGCCGTCCGCGTTTGTATTCTACGAGTGAATTTGTCATGCATGGCATATTTTGAAGGACCTAACAAGTTGCGTTTATCTTGAGCCTCAATTCACCTGAGATTACGTCACTTTATTTTAATTCCTAATTATGTTCACATTACCTGTAAAATTAATTCCTTCTACCCACCTAAATAGATTAACATAAAGTAATTTGTACATATTATGTCACTAAAATAACATTCGCACAGGTGGTTAAAAGTGTCAATCTCGTCTAATATGGTTTGATAATGATGTAAAGATTAATTAAATATAAAGTAAATCTAAAAATGTATCATAAGCGTTCAAAATTATTTTTGTAAATGTTTTATCAAGCTGAGCGTAAAACAGCAAGTGATGGATAGTAAGACTCAACAAAATGTAAAGCTAATTTAATCTAAGCTAACCAAGTCTAAACCTAATTAATATTTAGCACCGCGTCTTACTACCCGTTCGGGTTATACGCTTCAGTACTAATCACGCTAATGGATTAGGAATTGGGAAGGTTGAATTTTAGAGGAAGTGAACCCGCATTTGAGTGGAGGTAGAGTGTAAAATCATTTAGGAAGACCACTCCCAGTTCACCCAACCGAGATTCGAAACTCGATCTCCCCGTCCTCAGTGGTCGAGCTCAACACGACTAGCGCGTTAGCCAACTACGCCACCGAGGCGGGTTCTAAACCTAATATAAGGCAACATGATTGCTGGACCAAATTCATATCCACCCACAAGTTTATTATCTGTTATAGTCCTCCTGGTCAGTGACTATTGCCCAACTAAGCAATGACGATAATCCTCCTGGTCAGTGACCGTGGCCCAACTAAGCTATGACAATAATCCTCCTGGTCAGTGACTATTGCCCAACTAAGCTATGACAATAATCCTCCTGGTCAGTGACCGTGGCCCAACTAAGCTATGACGATAATCCTCCTGGTCAGTGACCGTGGCCCAACTAAGCAATGACGATAATCCTCCTGGTCAGTGACCATTGCCCAACTAAGCTATGACAATAATCCTCCTGGTCAGTGACCGTGGCCCAACTAAGCAATGACGATAATCCTCCTGATCAGTGACCGTGGCCCAACTAAGCAATGACGATAATCCTCCTGGTCAGTGACTATTGCCCAACTAAGCTATGACAATAATCCTCCTGGTCAGTGACCATGGCCCAACTAAGCTATGACGATAATCCTCCTGGTCAGTGACCGTGGCCCAACTAAGCTATGACGATAATCCTCCTGGTCAGTGACCGTGGCCCAACTAAGCTATGACGATAATCCTCCTGGTCAGTGACCGTGGCCCAACTAAGCTATGACGATAATCCTCCTGGTCAGTGACCGTGGCCCAACTAAGCTATGACGATAATCCTCCTGGTCAGTGACCGTGGCCCAACTAAGCTATGACGATAATCCTCCTGGTCAGTGACCGTGGCCCAACTAAGCTATGACGATAATCCTCCTGGTCAGTGACCGTGGCCCAACTAAGCTATGACGATAATCCTCCTGGTCAGTGACCGTGGCCCAACTAAGCTATGACGATAATCCTCCTGGTCAGTGACCGTGGCCCAACTAAGCTATGACGATAATCCTCCTGGTCAGTGACCGTGGCCCAACTAAGCTATGACGATAATCCTCCTGGTCAGTGACCGTGGCCCAACTAAGCTATGACGATAATCCTCCTGGTCAGTGACCATTGCCCAACTAAGCTATAACAATAATCCTCCTGGTCAGTGACCGTGGCCCAACTAAGCAATGACGATAATCCTCCTGGTCAGTGACCGTGGCCCAACTAAGCAATGACGATAATCCTCCTGGTCAGTGACTATTGCCCAACTAAGCAATGACGATAATCCTCCTGGTCAGTGACCGTGGCTCAACTGAGCAATGACGATAATCCTCTTGGTCAGTGACCGTGGCTCAACTGAGCTATGAACTATTAGGACAAGAGGTCTAATATACCAATATATGTGCCGAATTAAACGATATAAGAATTTAAATATAATTGCATTATTTTTTCCAAGAATTATGGCAGCATGAGTTTGCAGTTTTCAAATAATGGGCTTTCTATGAAAATCAGACTGTACTGTACATATCTGTGTAGCCCGAATGGGTAGTGAAAGGTTTATATATATATATATATAAACAGTATTAATCCGATATCCAGGCAAAAAATTACAGTATAGGTTTTAGGGAGTGACAAGGTAAGTATTTCTACGTAATACACTCGAGTTGGGTGACGCCAAATGGGGGTGCTATTAGACGTCAAAGTTGTCACTGTATGCAACTGGGGGGTAGGCAACACATGCAGTATGCCACACAAACCAACGCAGGCATCCCTACCATTCCCTCCCATAACACACAGGATGGTTCTATTCCTTATGTTGTCAGTCAATTCAATGCCCGTACTCCCAGGTGCATATAACATCAACTTTGTCATCTCGTAGCCAACATCAATATAATTACGTGGAAATATTTGTTTGGTCACCATCTACAATCTTAATAGGTTTTTTTTTACTGTAGATCTGAATAATCCTATAATATATTATTTATGTTGTCAATATCCCTTTTTCTCAACTAATACAAAGCCTACAGCGATGAATAAGGTATCAGTGGATAGGA
>CABFWB010002057.1:29380-50073 GCA_902151455.1 Timema bartmani | reverse complement strand
AAAGTTGAATGTGCGAAAGTTTCGCACGGGTTTACTGATCCTGTATAATATGTTAGTTAAGTCACATTTGAGATTTGTGTGTTTGTGTGGCGGGGTGTGTACATGGCTTCAGTTAAGGCGGGCCAGAGCTCAAGAGTACAAGTTGATAAACAGACCTAGCGACTCGCCGCGGCTTGACCAACCCGTCTGTCCTGTCACACGGATGAAATACAACTTTTTATTACGCATGCGTTGGAACGTCTGTAGAGTAGTGTTGCGAACAGTGTGAGGACAAACGAGAGAGATGTAGAAAAAAAGAGAAGGTAGCTGAGAAAAGAGAGCCAGAGAGAACGTGAAGAGCCTTGACCAGAATCACAAGTTTAGTTGAGCTCTGCCAACTTTGAAAACGTATTACTACATAGCCTAGAAGATAAATAAAAAGAAAAAATTAATCCATCTTACACCATCTACATTTTTATTACTGAAGTACGATTTCTTAAGGAATACAAGAGAGAGTAAAATGAAGCTAATTTTCAATGATCTCCTATTCATTATACATTACCTGCTCCGGTGTTTGGATGGTCTGAGGCGTTATTTTCACAATAGACTGGACTACCAATTATAGTGAGATTGGTGTTTGAATCCATTTAAAGTGTTCTGAAGTTTATTTTTCCTAAATAGTTTCCTAATCTACCTCCACGCAAACGCGGCTATATTTTCTACTAATTAGTCTTTACTCATACTTACCCAATTAGTCTAAATATGGGTGAATACCTAGCGGATAGTGGGAAATTGGAATATTTTTTTAAGCGCTGGGTTTAACTACCCGTTCAGGTTATATGCATATATACTAATTACACTAATGGGTTAGGGAAGAGGCAGGTTTAATTTATAGGAAGTGTACACGTATTTGCGTGGAGGGAGAGTGGAAACCCATTTAAGGAAAATAACTCCTTCAGTATACCCAAACTGGGATCGAAACCCGATCTCCCCGTATTCGGTTATCTAGTTTATTGTGGGAGTGACGCCTTAGACCATGTGGCCACCTAAGGAGATTCTGGTGAAAATAGAAATAGTGTAAATTATTTTATATATGTATGTAGTGTTTGTCTGTTCTTATTATACACATAATGCACATTACATTATTTCCAAAGATACGATTTTATCAATACGTTAAACAAATTGCTGAGGTTGCTTTCAAAATTGTATTTATTAAGTACATTCGTTGTTTTAAAAAAAATGGTTCTACAGATATACAGTCTGTCCCAAAAGACCTTGCGTGTTTTTTTGAAATATAGTTAATTTCAAACAAATTTTGTGATAACATGATTATAGCTTATGTATATTTTTATAGTAAATACAGTAATAAATCGAAAAAGAAAACCTACATATCTTAAAACTTTAGTTATTACTTTGAACACTATGCTCAATAAGTGTGTGTACAAATTTATAATATGTCACCTGCATTGCGTAAAACATTTATAAGCATTTAAGGGGTTATTTTCGGAACTGACAATGTGATTTCAAAGTAATTAATTCATTTCAACATTTAGATAAATGTTGAATATTTTTGTGAAACAATACCTTTTTTTTTTGGAACCCCATTTCTTAAAAATTTATTTACCAGTGCAAAAATTGCGTTGTCTCTAGGACCGGGTTTATGAAATCTTCTTGAAAATCTTTCCCTAACTTCACTAAATTTCATCCCTTTTAAGCGACATGTTACTACCAAAATGCGTTCATGAACATCCATGGCTCTGAAAAGTAAATAATATTTATTAAAAAAATTATAAATCATTGAAAATACTAATTGTATTTAGTATATAAATATACATATAATTAAATAATCATAACATTAAGTTGAAACTCGAAATATTTCTCCAAAATACACAGGGATTTTTGTTACTCCTGTATTCAAGTCAATTGTTTACAAATATTTTATTGAAAACAAATTATTATTCTTAAATATATACCATGAATATTGACTCAAAACCAATAAACTTTATTTTGTGATGCACGTTTTAAGGGATTAGAAATGTTGAATTTAGAGGAATTGTACCAACATTCACATGAAGGAAGAGTGGGGATCTATTTAGGAAAAACATTATCAGTAGATCAGAATGGGGTTCACGCAGCAACCTTACAATCTCCAGAGAACCAGATAGACTGAGACTGATAACTTTGTACGCATGCACACCAGTGTGAGCCAAATAAACTAAATAACAATTGTCCTTATAAAGTAAAACGCAACCAATTAGTTAGCATTTGTAATATATCATTTTGTATGTCATCACTGAGGGACATTTTAATGTTGAACACGTCCACATTGTTAGTTGATTAACGGTGTATCTATTTATTTATCCATCTATTGATAAAATTGGGATATGCATAGGGTTGTGAAAAAAAGTATAGATACTGTACTAATATCAATATTTTCCTTTCGATACTAGCACTTTCTTTACTCGATACTTTTTTTCTGATACTTTTACTGATATTAGTACCCACACTCCGGTATCGGATCAGTATCGAAAGAAACAAGTTTTTTGCTCTTCTTCTCTTATGCTGGGATTAAACGTTTAACTAAGGTGGATTGTGGAGGAAGAACAAATGAAACTATTTCTAGATTCTCACTCGTTTTCTGCATGGCAACCAAAAATCAACTCTAGCATTCAATCTCATTTTGCTCAACATAATTCATAGCTGTTCTTTCATCTTTGTTTATCAATACATCCTGATGTTTTATCGGGCGAAGTGGCGAGTGCCTAGTGGCCGCCAGTCTTCTACCTCTTTATCAATTAGCACGGTCATCACAAACTAAATAGAATAGACGTTTGTAGAGCTCAATGAACTCAGTCAATACAAGGGTGCCCCAAGCAGACGAAGCAGAAACGTTTATGTGCGTTGTTTAAGAAGATGAAGCAGATCAAGACGTCAATTCTTCTATTGTTGGTCAATAGTTACCTAATAATCTATCTTATTGAGTATATAAACTACGAATGTCATGATAGACTTAAGAATACTATAGTATAATTAAATCATTATAATTCTCAGTGTTTGAACAAATATGTAAACACACTTATGCAAAAGTCTGGATTATTATTATTATAATTAGATTTTTTTTATATTTCCAGATTTAAATTTCGATACCAATACTTACTGTTATCGATAATTTTCTTTCGGTACTAGTATGGAATCGTTGTTTTTTCTTCCAATACTTTTAATGAGTACATTATAGATACTTTTCTTTAGATACCCCATCTTTAGGTATGCACAGTATAAATACTGTTTGTATGAAAGTAATTTAGGATATAAATACACATAAAACTCGTGGTGTATATATAACCCAATTCTTTTTCGAATGAACACCTCTTGGTTGCCGTTAGAAAAACTTACAAAATCTATTCTCACGTATTCATACGTCAAGTCATATATTTTATAAAAAACACTTTTGTAGATTTTATAAATATCTAGAGAATAACAATAATAATATAGTAAAACGTTATCATTGTTAACCTCAATAAATATGTTTGAGTAAGTGTCCTTTTATACATATTTATGCTATTATATGCTTATCAAACATTTCATTATTAAACCCTACAATGCTTTCAAATTTATGTTCATACAGACTAATTTTCCTGGAAAGGGATTTTATTTAAAAAATTACAAACGTCTCTTTTACGATCAACATTGAAAACATTTTACCATTTCATCAGTATTATATTACAAATAGATATTTGTAATTTATGTTAAGAATGGCAGCTGCAGATAACATTACTTGACGTATGAATACGTGGCAGTAGATGTAGTAGTTTTTCTATTTGAACAAATAAGGCTTTTCTTATAGAAATTGGATTATAATTTCCCTCGTTCAAAGCTCTCGCATACGACAATTTACTAAGCTGTGTGTCATTTGATTTGAATGTAGGGGAAGCGTTACCTAAAAAAATGGAAGAACATTTCCCCTTAAATTGATACTTTTGTAACCCGATTCGGTGGTCACATGGTCTAAGTCATCAATCTTACAATATACTAGACTGCCGATGACAGGGAGATCGGGGCTCAAATTCCGGTAAGGTGTAAGGAGGGTGGTTTTTGCTCAATGGTTTTAAACTCTTCCTCCACGCAAATGTGGTTACACTTCCTTTATATTCAACCTTCTTCATCCCTAGCTTATTAGCGTAATTTGTACATAATACGAACAGGAATTAAAACGTGGTGCTAAAAAAAACCTTTTGTGGGTATAGGGTAATAAAAACATGACCAATAATTTAAAATACACTTTCTGAACAGTATGATATCAGCACATAACTTACATACTAGCTTAATCTAGGACAGAACATCCAATACTAAAATATGTTACACATTTATTATTTATGAAATTAAAATCGTGCCGATAAAATAGGCTATATATTTGAGAGCAAGCTTTATTTCTATCCTGTGTGTCAAACAGATACTAAGTATTTGACATTATTATTATTATTACTATTATTATTATTATTATTATTATTATTTATTATTATTATTATTATTATTATTATTATTAGCACCGCGTCTTATTACCCGTTCGGGTTATACGCACTTACGCTAATGATAGGGTTATTGTGAGATGAAATAGAGGACCTACAGTTTAACATGGAATCCGAACCACGGTGGAGGCCTGGCATTCTACACAATCACAAGTTGTGATTAATACACATCTTGTCAGAGGTGAGAGAAGGGTTTGGCAATCAGATAAATCTGTGCCAGGACCGAGGATTGAACCCCGGGCCCTCAGCACAGAAGTTTGACACCTTACCCCTAGACCATCAGGTCACCTGAAATGAATAATAAATGTTTGAAATACAAATACGTTAAGCATTAGTAGACATTTTCTTTCAATTAGCCTTGTTACACATAGGAGAAGTACAAAATAAATATTGCTAGAAAATATAGTATAATGATATTTTATATGATTTTTTAAACAAGGTAGACACAAATATTATGCTTCTGTCTTTTAATTAAATAGTATCTAGCAAATTTACAATTAAACTTCTTTACTTACGACAATATTATTACCTAATAATATGTAAATTCCTTCAACTCTACACGTGAAGCTTAGGACCGTATCATATCAATCCTTTGACTCAATTTAGATTTCGCCCCAAGACTTTTCGAGTTTTCTGCCTAATTGCATCGGTAGTCCTCCGCCAAGTCACCCTTGGCCAGCCTTGTAGGCAGCGTCCTTTTAGTTCCTAGCCCAGAGCTACTCTTGAGACGTTATCCCGGTATCTCCGGAAAGTGTGGACAAGACATCATGACTCGCAACCGTCTCATCTCCAATTTGATAGACTTTTAGCTGCATTTTTTCTACAGATATTTATTTAACAATATGTTTTGCTGCCATAGTCACAAAATTATCCGTAGGCATATGCTAACAAACGTTTGCAGTCTCTTGGTTAGGCGTCGTCTACGTAGAGAAAGACCGGCTTCACATTGCTATGAAAGATACTCAATTTCGTCTTTATTCTTAGCTCTACGGCTTTCCCGATTGGTCTAAATCTGTTTAATGCTTCTTTGGTGGTATTGGTTTGGCTCTATATGTATTTCTCTCTGCTTCCATCTACTGTGACAATGCCCCACAAATAACCTAACTTATCTACCTCCTCAATGTCCTGATTGCCGATGCTAAATTGGGGATAGCATTGGGTGGAAGGTTGGAAGCTCATGGGTTTAAGTCAAGCTCACCCTTGGGGTGACTACCCTGACCCGGTTGGGAGTAAAGGCTTTCCCCTCTCTGCATAGAGATTTTCCTCTTCCGGTTATCTTGACAAAGCACCTCCTCGTGGCGACTCCCGGGCAATGCTTGGAGGGTTTAAATTGAACAGCGGTTAAATCTCTGTGGCAGTCTGGGTGTGGTAGCGAACAGCGGGTAGGCCCCACCACCCCTAATCACTATACACTAAGTGGTTGGTAGCTAGTACCTTCTGGAAAAGCTGGCTAGGCCTTCTCCACGAGGTCTCCACTGGGAAATTCAAGTTTAAAGCTCTTCAGAGTAATTCCTGAGGTTAGGCGCCTGACTTCCTCCGAGAGGTTACGTGAAAGTCCAGCACTCACAGAAGAAGGAGCCAACTCCTCCCACTGAGGGAAGCTGGCCAAGGTCAAGTTATCTGGTGATTACAGGGTTGACGGGGTTGACGGCAGACACGGGGTCGTAGGATCCTAAATAGCCCACTGCGCATGTAATGTGCGTGGCTACGCTCGAAGGACACAGCCATGATGGGTCAGAGGAACCTCGTAGCCGTATTTGTTCCCAAGTCAAGTTGATGCCGAACTCTGACACGGTAGTTGAGTTTCCACTCTTAAAAAGTCATTGACCTATTTAAGGTGTCAGACTAGTGACTTAAGGAGTACTTTAATGCCGATGCTAAATTGCGGAATATTGTGATTATTAATCTCATCATTTTATTCTTAATGACGTGTAAATTGAATTGATGGTGACGATGATAAAGAGGACAAGACCTAGTAAAACTTTAAAGTAGTATGTAGTATAGCTGAGAAAGGTAGAGTATAAAGTATCTTGGAAGAGTGATTGAGGCGAAGGGGGGAGTATAGAGGATCTAATGAGAAGAATAAAGCAAGAAGAGTTGTTCTATAGGTGTGTCAAGAGACTTGCTATGGGAAATAGAAGTGTCCTTTAATTGTAAATAAGGATTATATAGGATGTTCTTTGTATCCATTGTCACATTTGCAATAGGAACAACGACCTTGAATGTAAAATAGACTAGGAAAGTGGAGGCTATGGGAATTAAGTGTGGCAGGAGCGTGCTAGCTGCCACGAGGAGAAACAAGATTAGGGATGAGGTTATCCGGGAAAGAGTTTGGGTACAGGGAATACATGAGATAGTAGATTAAGCAATGGTATGGAAATGTAATGAAGATGGATAAGAAGAGTATACCAAAGAAAATGATAGAAATGAAGTATGTAGGAAAAAGACCGCAAGGGAGGCCAAGAAAGAGATGGGAGGAGCAGATAACAGAAAGTGTGTGAGAGAAAAGAATGGAAGCGAAGGAGGAATAATGGTGGATGGAAGATGGAGGCATTTTACTAAAGTGACCCGGCCACAGGCTGGAAACAGTTAATGATGATGACTAGTAAATAATAAAATATGATTTTACTTGTTAATAAATTATCTGATTAATCAATTTCTAAGATAAATAATACTGTAACTTTTATAAATACATCTTACCTTGTTAAATAAGATTGTCAATAATATAATTGTTGGCAATTTTATGTGTTGAATATTGAGATATTGACTTTCAAACGTGCTCCGTAAAGGAACAAGGTAAACCCGTGCGTTTAGTTGTCCAACCTCCTAAAAGCAGTGTTAGCCTAAGGAACTGTTCATGTTGTTTGACTCACTTTAATGTATTGCAGGGCTATATATTATACAGATGTAGAACTTGGTATTAACAATTCAAACTGTATTATTAAAACACACTCATTTATTAATGAACGTGTCAGATCTATCGTTTGGATATAATAACACTAATTAATCTGAACCATAACACAATTCAAAATAATCTGGTTTGCAACAAAATGGGATAGCTGTCAGGTGTAACAGTATCTTTATTAAAATATTAAAAAAAGTATGAGAATACGTTAAGCTGAAAGTCTTTCAATGGTTGAAGTGGTAATAAATAAGTTTTTACCATCATCTATATTTCTCCCCAGGGCTTATACCACTCACACATAATATGTATTTCCTAAACCGGTGGTCGCGTGGACATTTATTTACTAAATTTTCAACCTGTTTTCAACATATACAGTGTTGCAATAAGTTAACCTTGACAAATAGTGGATTAAGCAATTTTTTGTTGGATTTTTATCATATTTTTAAAATCTCCAATAAAAAGTTACCATTCACAAATAGGGGATGACAACATTTCTTCACTGAATTTTCACCACTATTTATACATTTACAATGTCCGATAACCCTAATCATATTAGGCTAGTGACATTTATTGTATTTACTAATTATTTTAACATCTCACCATTCACAAATAACTGATAGAAACGTTTCATTACTTAATTCTTTCCCTGCTTTCAACATTTCCAAGGCTTCAATACCACTCAATCATAACGGACAGTTATATTTCCTTATTTAATTCTTACAGTGTTTTCAACATTTTCAATACTTCCATACCACTCACCAATAATGGCCAGTGAAATTTCCATACTGAAATCCTACCATGCATTTAAACATTTCCAATTCTTCGATATCACTCTTGAATAATGAACAGGGACATAAACTTATTTAATTACTACCATGCTTTCAACATTCCCAATGCTTTGATACCACTCAATAATAATGGACAGTGACATTTCCTTACTGAAATCCTACCATACATTTAAACATGTCCAATGCTTTAATACCATTCATGAATAACGGACAGAGATATTTCCTTACTAAAATTCTACCATGCATTTAAACATTTCCAATACTTTAATACCATTCATGAATAACGGACAGAGATATTTCCTTACTAAAATCCTACCATGCATTTAAACATTTCCAATACTTTAATACCATTCATGAATAACGGACAGAGATATTTCCTTACTAAAATCATACCATGCATTTAAACATGTCCAATGCTTTAATACCATTCATTAATAACGGACAGAGATATTTCCTTACTAAAATCCTACCATGCATTTAAACATGTCCAATGCTTTGATACAATTCACGAATAACGGACAGAGATATTTCCTTACTGAAATCCTACCATGAATTTAAACATGTCCAATTCTTTGATACCATTCATGAATAACGGACAGAGATATTTCCTTACTGAAATCCTAACACGCATTTAAACATTTCCAATGCTTTGATACCATTCATAAATAACGGACAGAGATATTTACTGACCGAATTTTTACCATACTTTCAACATACCCCATGATTCGATACTCCTCACGAATAATAGATAGTGTCAATATTAATTCATTTTGTTCAGGTTTTCAACCCTTATTTTGTCGTAAGTGTCCCCTGATAGAATGCATAAATGTAATCATGTGAGCTGGCCACTGCTAAAGGTACACGCCATCACATGCCCGCAGCACTGGTGGCGAGTGTAGTCATCAAGGCCGACGTTTAAGTCTAGAGAACAGAACATTGAGTGGAAGTAAACAAGTCCGTCAAAAGGAAGGTAAGGAGGTCCGTAACTATTAAAATGATTACACTAATCATTAGCTGTTTGCGCTGATCTAATAAAGCGTGGAGCCAAACTAACTGTTCCACAAAGGTCAGGACTGAAGAAGATTCATCTCCCAGAAATTCCATTCCTCTTTCCCCGCGATGACGTCAGATGATCTGCTCTTAGATTCGTTTCCAATTTACTCCTCCCTCCACCCCCTCCATGACCCCCTATAACTTCACGCCGTCGTGACGGATAATTCACCTGTTGTTTCAAGGTTCTCAAAGATATAGTAGTCTTAAGACAACATGACCTCGACCCTAATCCAATCAACCCTGGATATTATGGCTTATCTTGTACTTTTATACCCCCTCCCACACCAACCCCATGTCTTACTGTGCATTCACACTTGAAATAACGTCAACTTTTCTTTTTTTGTGCGACAACATCAGCTTGGGAGGGACAATCAAATTTCCAAAACCAACAGCTGATTCAATCAGTGCGCATGCGCATACAGAACGAGATTCTAGAAGACAGCTACTTTTACTGTTGTGAGACGATTTGAAATAACTCGTTAAATGGAAATAGAGTGTGTCGTTATTCTTTTGTTTTCATTTGTTTCACGGCATGACATGAAACGATAATTTGAAAAAAAACAACATTAATATTGAATCTTTTTATCCACTAGAAAATAGTGTATATCGTAAATAATCTGTTTTAGTTTGTGGTGCTAAGCATCATGGGTCAACATATATTTCTGCTTACGTGGGAATTGCTTCTCTACTCAAGCAGATTTTTTCCTCTTTAATCACCACGTCTTACTACCTGTTCATGCTATACGCCTACTACTCTAATGGGGAAGGGGGGTAGGAAGGAAGCATTCAATGATATATATTCTCCCTCTCGTAATGTTACAAATCAAAGGTTCTTGCCCTTAATATATTTCATATTAATGAACAATTTTGTAATATTAAACTTAATGATTCCATATGTGCTATAAAATCTTCTCTTCTGGTTTAACAAACCTTGATGGTCATTTAATTTTAGTGTCTATGTGTTGACAACGACTCTCTATTACCCGCCGGCTTAACTCCCCTCTTCCGAGCATTTGTGAACGACAAGCCACTCCCAAATAAATTTGTTTCTTACTCTAGTTTTAAAAAGCTTGCTAAATAATAGTGAAATCTCATGAAATTGGAAAAATCTGGAAGCCTTCTTCTCTGACTATATATACAAGGAAAAAAGGCTCTTCCACATCTCACTTCTCACTTGGTCTGCAACCTTACTGTTAGCTCACTTGGTCTGCAACCTTACTGTAGCTCACTTGGTCTGCAACCTTACTGTAGCTCACTTGGTCTGCAACCTTACTATAGCTCACTTGGTCTTCAACCTTACTGTAGCTCACTTGGTCTGCAACCTTACTGTAGCTCACTTGGTCTGTAACCTTACTGTAGCTCACTTGGTCTGCAACCTTACTGTAGCTCACTTGGTCTGCAACCCCTGTAGTCCACTTTCTTACCTTACTGTAGCTCACTTGGTCTGTAACCCCACTATAGCTCACTTGGTTTTCAACCTTACTGTAGCTCACTTGGTCTGCAACCCCTGTAGTTCACTTGGTCTGCAACCTTAGGCCTACTGTAGCTCACTTGGTCTGCAACCCCTGTAGTCGACTTGGTCTGCAACCTTACTGTAGCTCACTTGGTCTTCAACCTTACTATAGCTCACTTGGTCTGCAACCCCTGTAGCTCACTTGGTCTGCAACCCCTGTAGTTCACTTGCTCTGAAACCTTACCGTAGCTCACTTGGTCTGCAACCCCTGTAGTCCACTTGCTCTGAAACCTCACTGTAGCTCACTTGGTCTGTAACCCCACTGTAGCTCCCTTGGTCTGCAACCCCGCTGTAGATAAGGTCCGTGGTGTGCTAACATCAAAATTTTCCAACTTTAAAGCTGTCGCTTACACAAAACACTTTAGTTTTGACTGTAGGGATTTCTTGATCGAGTGTTACTTCATTTATATAAATTAAATATAATTAAAATACCTGTGTTTACATTATAAAATATACCTGGTGTTCAAATTGTGTAAAGCTACGGTTACACGTTATTATTTTAAATCCCATGGCAAACAAATAAAACACATGAAAAGAGAAACCGAGAAAATTTAACATAACAGAAGAATATTAAGTGGAGGCACGAAGAAGATAACACTTCAAGTATTTTAGAGGTAATCTAGCCGCATTTACGTGTTATGAGAGTGGGAAACCATTTAGGGAAAAAACACCCTCAGTAGACCCGACCGGGGTTCGAACTTCAATCTCCCCGTCATAAGTAGGCCAGTATAATACGATAGTGACACCTTAGACCGTTCTACCACTGAAGTGGGTGAGTGTAAAGGAGAGGACTCTTAGAAGCTTTTCTGGACAATGGTATGGTGAAAGGCATAAATAGAAAAACACACACACATTTTATTGCGCTCAACATATATTATATTTTGTCATTTTACTGTCTTTAATTCATACGTATCAATATGGTTTATTAAAATTTATTACTCAAGATTTCATGACTTTACGTTTGAATATGAAAGAAGTGTTAGTAACTGTCAAATACTGTTACTCCTACCAGAAAAATATAAAATGTTTTAATTGAAAAATAAGTTATAGGACAACTTATTAATGCTCTGAGCGAGTTTTAATACTATTAAATAGTTACATTTATTAAATGATTATATATATATGAACTATGAGCTTAGGGTGGTAAAAGTAGGTCAAGGTCAAACAAATAAAAAAAGATAAAATAAAACAGAAGCCTTTTCAAATTACTTGAATTGGAAGTCTTTGGGTAAACTCAATTGGCTTTTGAATTTTTAATGTGAACTAGTCAAGAGAATAATTGGAAATACATTGAAGATTTAGTTCAAATAATGACCGTTTCGTGGTATTAGCACCACCTCTGTTTCCCATTAAAAAATATTGAATTATTGTGTATTTAATTTTAATTGGTTAAGTACTACAAAATAAAATTTTTCTTTTAAAAATAAAATATTAATACTCCATTCCCCTGTGATCCACGTTTTACTACCCATCTGGGCTGTCCGTATATTGTAGTAGGGATTATGAAGGTAAAATTAAGTGGAAATTCACCCGCATTTGTGTGAAAGTAAAGTGAGAAACAATTTAGGTTGGAAACAAAGTACAGTCGGCCGTGATAAGAACCTAGGAAAACAGGATTAGACGTGATTCACACCTTACTCTGCGTGCCCACCAATGTGGGTTAATTCACTCGCTAATTGGGAAGAATTGTATGAAGATTAAAATATTTAAAAAATACATCTTCCACTGGAATAAAAAAACAACTGAGAGTGACCGTTTGTATCCAAAACACGGTTTGGTAATTAATTTTTTGTCTGTTATTCAGTTCACGACCATAATGTTAGTCAACATCTTAATAGAATCAATGCACCATTCACTCGCTACCTTCTTGGAAATAAAACTTTAGAACGTATTAAGGTTTGGTAGGATTTATTTCAAGGATAGTGTGTCAATATCTAGCTTGGAGGGCAGAGTTCAAAGGCTGTTTAGCTCAATGAAGTTTTTTTTTTAAACAACGTAAGAATTGCATATTATCTCTTTAAGGCGATTGGCCCTTTTCATTTGGCGTGAAAATGCAGAGCCATGGGAACAAACGGCTATCTTCATGAATTTGTATTGTTTTGCAATTTTCTTTTCGGAAACGGTTTGTTCAATAACATAAGCATGTTGATTAAGCTATACTTTTTTTTATATATACACCTCTTCTATAATTTTAACAGTGATCAAATATCGATAAAATTGACATTTTACAATAGAAAACTGCTGGCTTCATAACAAAAAATAAGAAAAATGTAGCAATTAACAAACATTGATACATTATCTTAGAAGGGGTGTTGAAAATATTAACATAATGATTTCATTAGTTCTCGAGAAAGCTGATATTTCCAAAGTATGATTTTTCCGCAAGATCTGTCTGGTAGCTACGCCATCTACGGTTTCCGTGATACATCTGTTCTTATTGGCGCGGAAGGATACTTTGGTCAGTTGTGAAGCCACGCCACGCCTTTCACCCTCCCTCCCACCATCCCACAAAATAGGTTGCACTCGACAGGGCCAAAGGCCTTAACGACGTTGCCTAGGAGATTTCTAAGCTATTTTCTGAAGCGGGTTGCATCTTAAATTAACGCACCTAATCACTTTAAGTGCTATTACACTAGACGCCAATGTACTATGTAGAAAAAAAAAAGGGGAATAACATTATCTGTTCACTATTCAAGGCCTCTTGTTTAACTGTTGATAGGCCCCTAACCCCTCCCCTCTTCCTCTGGCAAGTTTATACACTCACTATAATATTTGCTTTCTGAAAAACATTGACTTGATTTTTGAAATTATCCTTTTCTTGTTTCTTATTCTAAATAAATATATGCTACCAGGGAGTTTTTTAAACTACTTCCTGGCAGGAAGACTCTTATAGGCAATTTTCGTGACCAAGCCAAATACTCTTGTGGATGATTTATAAAAAAAAATAGGTTTACAACAATTAAAAAAATACCTTAAGAAAAAGTTAATACTTTTCTAACACTGTATATTATTTTAGAGTTATTTAAGAATTTATGTTTTATTTCAACGTTATGTCTTTAAAGCTCGATTCATCTTTATTTTTCTCTATCCCTCTCTTTCTCTTAATCCTTCTCCTCCTCACTTTATTTGTCGGTATCTCTCTGTGTATTTCTATCTCTCTCTATCTGTGGTTTTCTCCGTGTCTTTGTCTTTCTCTCTCTGTCTTTATCTTATTTTCTATTGCCTATGTTTCTTTCTCTGTCCCTCCCCTGTTTTATCTTTGACTCTATCTGTCTTTTTCTCTTCCCTATCTCTCTGTATCCACCTGTCTTACTCTCAGTACAGTCTCTTTATCTCTCTCCAGTGTACGTTGTTTTCCCACGTAAATGACAGGTCTGACGCCATTTTGAAACTGTTTTACAGAGTATTTTCCGTCTTCAATCAACGATGGGTTTTCACAATAAACATAAATTCGGGTTGTGAACGTGTCTGGAGAAGGGGTGTCACCCGCGTCTCTTTCACTCGAGGTCAACGATTGTTCTACAGTGGAGTGAAATATGTGATTCGTGCTCGGAGGCGTATCCAATTCTAGATTTGATATTAATACCCTCTTTCCTCCGAGGAATACAACAATCATCGTGCCTAGTAGAATCATTTACAAATTTCAAAAACTTTTAAAGTGTCCACGTTTCTTTGGCTTAAGTATTCGCGTAACCTTGTGAAACGTATGGATTTATTCCAGCTTAAGGCGATTGTAACTCTCGACCGCAGTCATTCATATGGTGAATGTTTTCCTAGAAGTGACTGGTGATACGAGGTTCGAATCTAAGTCAGATGTCCTTAAGAGCGGTGTTTCCAAAATTATTTTCCGCTCTTTCTCCGTGCAAACGCGGGTAACTTTATATAAATATGACCTTCCTAATCCCTTAAACCGTTAGCGTAATTAGTACATAAGCGTATAACCCCAGTGGGTAGTAAGACGTGGTGCTATTTTTTTCTTGGTTTTTTTTGGTGGCGGAGAGGGTGGAAGGGAGTAAATTGTGACCTCGTGACTTCCTCAAGATTTAATTCTATACGATTTCTTTCACTTGCTGCTACCGGTAAGGTCCAGTGTGGAAGATGTATCGATTATTGAGGGGTGTTTTTCCACCTCTTCAATTGAACCTTCATCAGCTTCTGGGGAAATATCTTTCACAATTTTTAAACAAAGGAACAATCAAACACGAAACAATATTATAACCCTGTTAAAACACACGTTTGCTCCCGGATCAGTCTGGTCGTGGTCGCGGTGTGGAGCCGCCAGTCATGGTCCCTTCAAAGGAACTCTATTTTTAGTATTACGTCTTACTACCCGTTCGGTTTATACGCTTATGTACTAATTACATTAATAGTTTTAGGTATTATAAAGGTTATATTTAGAAGAAACGTACCCGCATTTGCGTGGATATAGAGAGAGTAAAAAACCATTTTGGAAAAACCACCCTCAGTACACCGAACCGAAATTCGAACCTTGATCTCACCGTTGTCAGCAGTCTGGTCTACTGCGAGTGTGGCGCCTTAGACTATGCGGTCACCGAAGCGGGTTCTAAGGAACTGGTTACATAACAAACTGCTGAATCCATTCCAGTCACCGGGTCGCGATCGCAGTTCATGGTCGTATTTGGGGAATTACACCTTTAGCGCGAATCGGTGATCCCATGATATATGACATCCCTTTCGCAATAAGCGGGATTGAGGGGGACTGTAATGTCAGAGTTCGATTCTAGGTTGGGTGAATTGAGGGTGTTTCTCCCCCCAATAGTTTTCCAATCTACCTATACACAAAAGTGGATCCACTTCCTCTAAATTCCACCTTTCTCATCCCTACCCCAATGGAGTAAATATGAGGATAGCCCGGATGAGTAGAAATACACAAGTCACAAAATAATAGATTGTCCTACACTTAATTTTTATATGTTCTATTTACTATTGTATTTAAGAACCACATTTTTAAAATTAGTTACTACTAAACTACCTTTAAATAATTTGTACATAGAAAAAATATATTGTTTTTATAACCATATGAAACACTCAGTTGCAAATACATTTTAAACGAAATAACTACAGCCATTAAAAATATATTTTTCAAAAATCTGTCGTAATTAAATTAAACTCAAATGATTTATTTATAGAAAAGTATGTATGGTTTATGGTGTAAAAATATTATCCAGATACCCATTTTGAACCAAATCATTACATATTTTAAAAAAATATTTCAAATTTTCAAAAATCATTCATTTGTGAACCACCCTTACATAGAGTTTTATCTGAAAAACAAGAATACAGATCCCTGGATACCCATTTAGAATAAAATCACTACATCCATTTTTAAAATTTTTAAAACTCCGTTTTTAGTAAATTATCCTTAGTTTTTGGTAATTTCATTGAGCTATGATCATATAACATTATAACATCCAAATATCAAGTTTTAACTAAATCTTTTTTTTAACCATTTTAGCTGTATACAAGATTTTAAGCCCAATTTTTTTTAGTTCTGGGGCACATAAAACGTCAATATTCGATATAATTTAAAGGCTGAAAATATTAACGATTAGAATAAGTTATTCACATTAGAAAGTGTTTTTGTTTGTGTATTCAACTTTAACCATCACAAGGCCAACTGAACAAAATATCTTGTAATAGATAAATGGCGTATTTTAAATAAGATGCTATTTTATAGTTCTGCTTTCTTAGGTTGACAGTGAAATGTAATTGGAAATAAACGTTCTCATTAAACTATCTTATTTCATTTATCGAATCAACGTTGAACAATACAAAATGAATGCAAGTGCGACCTTCATTAATGTAGCAGCTGTTGTTTAGAAAGATAATTCAAAATTGTTTATAGGCCCTGTACTTGTACTATCCACAATACAACTAGCCCCATGGCACCTAGCTATCAAGTTAAGAGTCCTGGTCTCAATTCCCGCCTGGTGCCAGAGGTATTTTTACCGAAAGGATGAGTATCCCAAAGGTTGCCAGGGTCTGGTTAGTAAGGCCTAAGCTAGGTTGAGATTTTATACTGGTTACAAACCCTTATACTCACTACCATCATCATAATCATCATCATCATCATCTAATCTCAAAAGAACTTGGAAATAGCCTCCATGGGAAAGAATGTAAGATTAGTACCAGCCATGGAATGACCGATTGCAGAGACTGTTTGGGGAAGCAAGAAAAGCAAGGAGAATTTAACAGAGGAGTCAAAATCCAGCAAGAAGGCAAATTCTTTTAGGAGTCTACATAAGGAAAAGTAGTGAACTTGAGAATAGTCTGGAACCAGTGAATAAAGCCAGCTGGTAGCAAGCAATGTGAAAGAACAATTAACCGTAAACTCATGGGGTGTAATCTTTCAGATTGTCAGGGGGAAAACGAGGTCCCCAGCTTCGATCTTGACACTGCCGAAGCCAGATAAAACGATGACTATATGTTAGGAGAAAACGGCGAAACTTCTCCTGGAGACGTTGCTTCCTGATGATACAGGGGAAGAGGAGGATGATACACAAATGGAGACAATTAATGGAGATAATTAAAAATACAATATGGACGTGGACAGATAACCCAGAACAGGTCCAAAAGTTCCTAGCATCAATGAAGATAAACAAAGTGATTGGACTGGACAATATCAAGGTCGAGGTGCTGCAGCAATCTTCTGCTAGGATCACCCCGTACGTCACCCAGCTAATGAATGAGTGCTTGGTACAGGGAAAAGTACAGAAAGTCTGGAAACAAAAATGAGGTGGTCTCAATCTTAGCAAGGGAGAGGACAAGGAACACCCACAACGTAGGTAGTACAGACATATCTGCTTGCGTAACACCTGTAGAAAGCTTCAAGAAAAAATTCTATATTCAAGACTCCAAAAGCACTGATAGGTGGTAGGTATACATCTAGATGTATGGAATTGAACAGCCTGTACAAATCGGATGTTGTGCACTAGGGATATCTTACACTTCTTTTGTTTCCGAGCGGGATCTCTCTAATGATTGCGCGCTGAGTGGTGCCTACCACATTGTTCCGGTAAGATAATAGGGCAAGTGTTTGACAAGTAGTGCGTTCAGGAATATGCCGGTCCTACAAGCAGTCACCAAAGACACAGGGCTTCAATTACCGCGAGGCGAGATGACGTCCATTCAAGAGTCCTTGCTCTGAACTGTAGTAGGGAAGTAATCAAGCAAACTGTATTCTGTAGGCATATTAGTGGGGATTTATTGACAGTGTTAAAAATTCAGTCAACTACATTTCCTGAACTAAGAAAAATACCTTTCTGGAACTCTGACAAATTCACAGTAGCAGCCATCCGTGTATCTAAAATAAGCTATATCTCGGCTCCTGGTTATTAGATTTTAACGTTGTTGTTTTTTAAATGAAAGGTAATTTTAATCCTATTCTTTTATATCTTTACATATTTTTCATAAATAAAATAGTTCTTCTGGAAAATTAGAATTTTTTAAAAGTAAAATTGGGCAATTTAAATTTGCTCTGGATCCTCACATACCATTTTACCTATTATTATTTTATACTTAATGAGTAGTACCTTCTCTTAAGTTATTAAATTTTGGGTAAATATGTAGTGGCTTTCCTTAAAAATTAAGGACAATGATTTTTCATACAATTTTATTAAGTTACTATTGAATCCACCTAAACACTAGCTTGCTGCAGGTGTTTAGTTAGGACTAGCTGGAAAAGTTATTAACCATTCAAATATAACCCCTGAGTATGTAAACCATAGTTCGAACCCTGACTAGTGGTCTGAAACCAAATTGGCAGCCATTTAAAGGCTGTGGAAATGAGAGCTTGGTTTCTTGGAGATTGCATTTCCGGTAGTTGCTAGGCTATCTGAAATATTTACTTATTTACATTTTTTTACCTCTGCTAGTGTATGGCTTGTTATAAGTATTGCCACTCTTTGCCTCATCGACTTACTTAAAAATTGGAAGCTCTGGGATATCTGTCAGTTGGTGTATATTAGCTTTTCGGGGTTAAAAGAAATATGTTTTATGTTGCAGAAACTGGAAACGAGTGTAACCGACATCATGATAGAGTGTCAATGTGGATTAACTAGCCAGTGAAATATTCTGAACATTTAAAAATGACACGGGAATCTAACCCGGGATCTTTGGCTTAGTACTCTAATACTTTTAACCACTGAGCTATCCAGGAATCGTCCCGTGCCCAAGGTCATTCTTCCCTCATGTTTTAAGGCAGATATAATAGCTTTGGCTATTTTATTTGTTGAGATATTAATAGAAAACTCATACCATTGCAGTAGTTTGCAATAATTACCTAATCTTTTTCCTAACATGTTATTTTCATAATCTTGAAAGAAGTAGAAATTTGTCGATATGTAAATCATAATCAGTTTTGTGTGTGCACTTATCCATGCTATAAATATAGACACATAGCACTAAAATGTAAAGTACAGATGAGGGAAAAAATTTAAAATTTTTTGTCGCAAAATCAATAACTAGACAATAATTTGTATCTGTTTAATTGGTTGTGATAGAGTATGCTAGATAAATAACTCTCAGTTGTTACTGCAAACAAATTTTCTTTAAGCTATACATACAAAAATAAAAGCCGTTGTTATTTAATCATTACGATGGAACTAGCAATAGGACCTACTTGTTACTTAACACAATTGGTGACGTGGGTAAAGGTGTTAGTCTCTTATTGTTTGATTTCATAGTAACTGAGACGCCGGATTAAATAACTACAAGAGTGTAATGAGATAACATTTCCAAAATGGTTTCCCGCTCCCCTTCCAATCAAATGTGGGTACACTTCTTCTATATGATACCGTATTCACCCCTATTCCAATAGTACAAATATGAGGATGTTTGGTCAGGTAGTAAAACGAGAGTCACAAAACAACTAAACAAATTAAAGTCATGACACAATCGTAAATAACTTTGTCATATAGCCTTAGTTTGTCACAAAAAACTCAAAACTCCCTCATTAGTAAAGTAACCTCAAATTACGTTTACGTATAAAAATGAGAATACAGTCTTATTTATCATATACCCCTCCTTAGATTCACATTTTGAAATAAAAAAAGTTGGAGTTTTTTATGAAAATTTTAAATTTTCAAAAATTAATCATTTATAAACTACC
Source organism: Timema bartmani (assembly GCA_902151455.1). Taxonomy (NCBI): domain Eukaryota; kingdom Metazoa; phylum Arthropoda; class Insecta; order Phasmatodea; family Timematidae; genus Timema; species Timema bartmani. The sequence continues at coordinate 30,179 of CABFWB010002057.1, read as the reverse complement.
CTTAAATTAATTACTCTAAAAACAAAACAAATATACAGTGCTATTTTCCATATCAAACACTACACAGTCATCCATTTTAAACAAAATCGTTAGGTCCGTTTGAAAAGTATTTCGAATTCTTAACGAGTTATCATTAAACTACTCTTACAATAAACAAGTATATACCCATATTTTCTTAGGAAGCCTGTTTTAGAAATGCAATTTTTTTTTTGCAACCAACATTGATAGAATTTTACTATATGTTTATTATTTTATAGCTGTTGATAATATCTATAAAAATTGACAGCTGCAGATTACATGACTTGAAGTATGCATACGAAAAGTAGATCTAGTAATTATCTATTTGTTAAATAATGGGTTTATTATTAAAATTAGGGTAAATAATGTTATTTTTCATAGTATACATTCCCCAGGGTTTTGATTTTGAACAAAATCTTCAGACATTCCCCTGGTTTTGATTTTGAACAAAATCTTCAGACATTCCCCTGGTTTTAATTTTGAACGAAATCTTCAGACATTACCCGGATATTTATTTTGAACAAAATCACTAAAGCCATTTTTGAAAAAAAATTGAATTAAAAAAAATTAACAATAGTCTAATTATTGATTTTTAAAAATACAATTTTTATTGTATATATTATTTACCCTAACTTTGAGGATTAGAATCAAAATCATTACACGGCCAAGGCATGACCATATAACATCTAAATATCAAGTGTGAACAAACAGATATACAGGCAGACGGATAGTCAGACATGATGACAGACATAATTGTAATACCCACATTTTTTTGGGGGGG
>CABFWB010002057.1:0-24670 GCA_902151455.1 Timema bartmani | reverse complement strand
GGCTGCGCATCCAATAAGTGAGTGCATTTATGTAATGTATTGTAGACAAACAATAGTACGGCTGCGCATCCGAGAAGTGAGTGCACTTGTGTAATGTATTGTAGACAAACAATAGTACGGCTGCGCATCCGAGAAGTGAGTGCACTTGTGTAATGTATTGTAGACAAACAATAGTACGGCTGGGAATCCGAGAACCGGATGTAACTGAATCTAGATGGTCATTTAATTAAATAAATTGGTCCTTATTAACCTTTATAATCGACCGGAGCTAATGGAAGGGACGTAGTAGATAGGTTTTTTGACGCCCGAAAAGAAATATAAACAATCTCACACAAACAATGTCCTGTACGCCTTCAATCTCATTGATGAAATGTTACTAAGAAGTATTTATAAATAACAGTCCAGTTCTTCTTTATGCTCCACACTGTAGATATTTAAGACAGAATAAATTATGTTTATCTAATCATGGCACAGCTCCAATCCATTAAAATATTTAATATACATATGCGATGTATCATTAAATTTTATTTTGAGCTCAGCAATCTTCTCCACTTTTTTTTTTCCAAATTACGTATTGCAATGGACATTCCTGATTTTCTTATGGCAGTGGCGGATACGTTCCCCTCTTCTGAGGTTGTTTATTTCGTCTCGATTAAATTATGATGATCATAATGATGATCATGTGTTGCCAGTAGAAGTCTTAAATCTAGCTAATTAATCAGACCATAGTAACAATTCCCCTTCCGAGGAAAATACCTACGGTAACCCCAGGAATCGAACCCAGGACCTCTAGATTAATAGCCAAGAATACCGACTACCAGACAAAGAGGCCGACCACCTTCTCATGACTTTGACGATTGTTCTGCCCATAAGATCAGTAAATAAAAAAGAAACAATGTCGTAAAAAATAGTCTTTGAAATAGTTTTTCAACATACATTTTATCTAAGACACTCAAAAAATTTCCCAGAAAGATTGCATATTTCTTCAGTTTTAAGTGCATAATTGCATACATATTTTACCGGTTTTTTGTGCATATAAATCCGCAGCCAAGAGATGACCACCGCTCCACCGCTGTACATCCCTGATGGGGTGGGCCGGGTCCAGCGGTGGCATCTCTATTACGTGATGGGCCTCCGCCCTTCCCCTCATGACCCCCCTGCTCCCAGCCAACCTCTCGGGGGTGGGGGTGGGGGGAGGTGGGGTCCTCACGCTCTCTACTAAGCAAGTTCCCACACTTCACCCGCACACCTCCGATACTGATGGAGGATATTATACTGGGCCTCGGTTGCTTGATTTATCAATCATGAGACACGTTGACTGGTACTGCCCAATCCTAACAGGAAGGGCTTTTCTTCATCTGACAGCCAGAAAAGTAGATAGATTTATTTTATATATTAATACGTCACTTTTGATATATGTTGTCAATACCTGTACAATAACACTAACAATATAGTAAAATATTATCAGGGCTGACCACAAAAAGTTTATATTTTATAAAAGTCCCTTCCTATGAAACATGGATTGTATTTATTAGTTTAAAATATTGTGGTTAACATTATACAACCCACCTCAGTGTTGTAGTTAGCTAACGTGCTAGTTTCGTGTGGGGTTAGACTGCCGAGGACGGGGAGATCAAGGTTCGAATCTCGCTTGGGTGAACTGGGGTGGTTTTCCTAAATGGTTTTCCAATCTCCTCCCCCGCAAATGCAGGTTCACTTCCCATCAGCGTAATTAGTACCTAAGCGGCGTATAACACGAACGGATAGTGAGACGTGGTGCTAAGTATTATTAATATTATTATTATTATTATTGCACAGGTAGTGAGATGTGGTGACAAAAATTAATACATACACTTCGGTGGTTGAATGATTTAATATGTAACTCTCACAATAGACTGGATTGACGATGATGGAGAGATCAGGGCTCGATTCCTGGTCAGGTGTACTGAGGGTGTTTTTTCCTAAATTTTCCTTTCTTACTCCATGCAAATGCGGATGCACTTCCTATAAAAATTTAACCTAATTTATTCCAAACACGTGAGTGTCACTAGTACATATGCGCAGAACCCAAACGTGCGGTAATATGTAAGATGCGGGGACAAAAAACAACAACAATATATACCCTACATTAAGTTTTTATGAGAGGTGACCTGGTGGTCTAGGGGTAAGGTGTCAGACTTCTGTGCTGGGAATCCGGAGTTCAATCCTCGGTCCCGGCACAGATTTATATAATTGCCAAACCCCTCCTTCACCTCTGACAAGATGTGTATTGATCACAACTTGTGAATGTGAGGAATGACAGGCCTCTACCGTGGTTCGGATCCCACGTTAAACTGTAGGTCTTCCATTTCTTCTCACAATCACCCTACCATTACACATTAGTGTAGATGCGTATAGCCCGATCGGTAGTAAGACACTGTATATAATAATAATAATAATAATAATAATAATAATAATAATAATAATAATAATAATAATAATAATAATAATAATAATTTTAATGAACTAAATGAGAGAAGGGTACAAAGATGAAATATACTACTAAATTCCCAAGTGAGGAAGGGATCTACCTATGATAATTATTATTATTATTATATAATATAATTAAAACAATATAACAGAGGCTACTTTGATAATTCTAATCTCTTAGACATCTATTTTGCTAATTTTCACTATGTTTTGGTAGCACCTAGCTCTAAGTCACATAACATATCTAGTTTTTCTTTACTTATTTAATTAAATGTACCAATTGCCACTAAACCATCAACCCGTCGACCCCAGCTGGGTTTGAACCCATGAACATTGGATCTTGGGGCGAGCACGTTTACCCCAAGACCACCGAGCAACCCTTAGCAGACGTGGGGCCGTGGGCAAACTTCGTTTGTGGGTCATCCAGTTATCTGTCTCAACCCACCCTCCCCAAAAATATATGAACTAAAAAATTTAATTTTGGTTTATTGTTATTACAGTAGCTTGCACCTATTTACCCATTTTAACCGTATAAGGTATCAGGAAATGCCCTAGAATGCACATACGAGTACATCTAGTGGTCAATGTTAGAAACCGTGCTTTTATCCATATTAGGGTTTATTTCTCCCTAACCCTTGTTTCGATATTATTTCTCAAAGAACTTAATCTGGATAAGGGTGCAAAGAACAACTGTCCAGAGTTTGAATTAAATCGTTTAATGAGTTCAAAAGTTTTCGTGAGACATATTCACCACATCAAATTTAAATCGGTGGAGTTAACACGGAGAACTCGTTTTACTCTTTCAATAAATCAAACTATATGATTATATTTTTATTTGTTTTTACTCTCTGACAATATTTGCTAGTTCGCCTATTACACGAGTGCGCAAGCTAAGATTTCCCAGCTCAACTTGTTTTCCCCTCTGTGACCTAAGTGCGGGGATTCCCACCACACCGCTTTCGTATCCCTAAGGATGTTCCTGACGTCCAGACGCAGCAACATTTCACGGATAATTCAAGTCACATTTCATGTTCCTTTCTATGTTCTGCGATTTTTGTAGCGAGTGTTTTTTGTGCTTCCAACTCAAAAAACATTTACCGTTTGTCTGGACGTGGCCTTACGAAGGAGGATGTCTTGTGTCAACAATCGAACGTAGAAGTGCCGAATGTTGAGGATCGGGGAAGTCCCCGACGAGGACATTGCACTCTATAGTGCTGCACAAATACTAGAAGCAGGAACTTTGCTTTTGTTAACTGACCAAATATAGGCGAGACACCACTAGAGGGGCCGGCACGCTACTCTAATCGATTATGTGAAGTTGTGAATGAGTTTAGATACATTTTAAATAGTTTATGATTGTAAACCTCATAGTTTTGTATTTTTGGGTTTCATCTATTTGCAACACTTGACAGTCTAGTAATATTTTATTATCTATTTCAGTTTTATAATTCTTTAAGGAGGGAATGTAGGGGTCGCGAGGAAATGGCAGTGTTTTTGCAGTTTCTATAGCAAAACATTTTTTTTTTGGCAAAAATAAATAAAATATTGCTCCAGTAGCAAAGTTTAGTTTACTTTTCTTCAGATGGTGACATCAACAGTAGTTGAATATCTGTCATAAGCATAGTGGCATTAGATGACAAACTTTTTAAATGAACAGAAAAAGTTGTCATTCATTTCCTGAACCCCTTCAACAGATATTCAACAACTGTTGATATCACAGTGCGAAGAGAATTAAACTAAATATTGCTACCGGAGCAATATTTTATTTATTTTGGACAAAGAAATGTTCTACTATAAAAATTGCAAATTCACTGGCATTTTCTCGCGTACCCTTTAACTTCACCTTAAGCCTAGTTACGCACTTGGAAATATTTTGCCTGAAACATTGTTTGCAAACCTGTTTCTCTTGTTTCTTAAATGTTTTTTAATATCTTCGGAAACAATTCGCAAGCTTCTTGCAAACATTTGTTCGTGTTTCCTTTTTATTTCCCAAAGAGGAAATAATGTTTCTCGTCATCCATTTCGAATGGGTTACAATAAACAAAGTTAGCGTATCTGACGTGTTTGGCAACATTGTTGCCAACGAGCCTTTCACTATCCTGGGACCAACCATTTTGTAAAAGAACTTCAAAATTTATAAGAAACACGCGAGTGAAGTTTATAAAACCACTGATGTCTTCAAACCTCAATTCTGTCAGAAGCTTATTTGCATAATAATATGAACCATTTTGAAGCAGTGTACGAACCCCCCACCGTTTTATACTTATCTCTCTTCTTGAACAGTCCATAGCTTTGTAAAAAGTACAAGCCAAAGCAGCCATTCTCCTTGGCTGATATCTTGTTCTCAACTGAACTCTGAGCCCGCTTAGGTGGCTGCATGGTCTAAGGCGTCTCTCTCGCACCAGACTAGACTGTTAATGCAGGGGAGATTGGGATTCACTTCTGGTTGGGTGTACTGAGGATTTATTTTACCCTAGTGTTTTACCACTTTTTCTCCACATGAATTTAGGTAAATTTAAATAAATTTCTAATTTCCTCATATCATTAGGACCCCCTTTGTGGTATAGTGATCAGAGTTCCTGGCTACAAATCGAGAGGTCCTCGGCTCGATCTCAGCTACTTCCAGATTTTCTGTAAATCAGTGGAGGGTCTGGAATGGAGTCAACTTAGCCTCGGGAGGTCAAATAAGGAGCTACACTAATAAAAAAAAAAGAGTAGCGGCTCCAGTTTAGAAAAATGAGATAAATGGGTGGATGGTTCGTTGTGTTGACCACATGACACCCTCTGTCAGTAAATGTTGTCACTATATTCATCCATAGACAGCAGCCTCTCTGTTGGTATGACTCTATTGTTGAATGACGTTATGGAGTTTTTTAAAAACCTCATTGGATTGAATGCAGATAAACCAGAATGGTACGAATATGCTATTATTATTATTATTATTATTATTATTATTATTATTATTATTATTATTATTATTATTATTATTAGCACCACGTCTTACTACACGTTCGGGTTATACGCACTTACGCTAATGTCTAATGGTAGGGTGATTGTGAGATGAAATGGAGGACCTACAGTTTAACGTGGGATCCGAACCACGGTGGAGGCCTGGCATTCCTCATATTCACAAGTTGTGATTAATACACGTCTTGTTAGAGGTGAAGGAAGGGTTTGGCAATCAGATAAATCTGTGCCGGGACCGAGGATAGAACCCCGGACTCCCAGCACAGAAGTCCGACACCTTACCCTTAGACCACCAGGTAACCTCGAATACGTTATAAAAAAAAGAAAAAAGCCTATTCCTATATCATGCAAAAAAAACCCACCTCTATGCTGAAAATGAAAGTACTTAGCTCGGTTAGCGTGAGAGGAAACCATTTGGTTTTACAAATTTTTTTTTATGAAAAATGTATATACTTTTAAAGTATATGTTACTTTGATCTTATCTGAAGAAAGATATTCACCACCTCGGTGGCTGATTAGTCTAAGGCGCTACTTTCGCAATGGACTGGCTGCCGATGACGGGGAGATCGAGGTTCAATCCCGGTTGGTTGTGCTGAGGGTGGTTTTACCCTCTACCTCCACGCAAATGCGGGTGCACTTCCTCTAAATTCAACCTTCCTTATCCTTCATACATGAATGTAATTAGTACATAGGTATGTAACCAGAACGGGTAGTAGAACGTGGTATTAAAAATGAAGAAGAAAGATTTGGCTTTCTTGAAATTTTTTCAATACTTCTTTAACGTAATTTGGCGGAACCATTTTTTTTTTTAGTTTCAAGTTATGAACCGACTGATTATATCAAAACATTACTTTCAAACTAACTTATCTAAAACATACACAACACCCAGCCCCCGGCCGTTAATTCGTCAGTGTTTAAGGGAAAATCTACATTTCACCTATGATAATTTTTTTTGGGCCTTGCCGGGAATTGAACACGGGACCTCAGTATTAGCAGACAAACATTCTACGGACATAGCTAAGGTGTCAGACTAGAATAACTACAGTAGCCCCATGGCTTCTTTGGTGCTGACTGACAGCTAACAGCTGACTTCTGACCGTCAACATTTAGGTATATACCTAAATTTTGACTGTCAGAAGTGATAGCTGCTAAACACTTGTTTTTGCAGATCATATGGTTCGGCGTAGGGATACATAATTTGGTCTGGTAACTTTTCAAAGCCGTCAGCTGTCAGCACCAAAGAAGTCATGGGGCTACTGTATGAATCATATTAAAGGGGTAGGGTGAATTTATTGACTGCTGCCAAAGCTCTGCATTTTAAAACAACATAGCTTGATAGTTTCTATTTATAATATTATGTTAATTTTAATTAATGCGTTCAAATGAAAATTTGACAACGATAACTTGTGTGTCCGTACTTTGCGAGGTGCAAAAAATAATCCATAGTATTTATTATTTTACGATATAAAATCCAATTAAATACATGAGCTATCACCCAAACATTTACTTTGTATTGAAATATGCGCCGTTGATTCTCCAGTATAAATAGTCTAAATAAGGAGGTTCCCGCCAATAAGCGTGAATTTCTTTTTTAGAAACTTCCGTGATTGTTGTTTGAGATAGTAACGTTTAATATTAAAACGAACATAGCCGGCGTGTCAGTCAGGTTGTCACAGCATAACGTCAAGTCATGATTTACACAGGGAAGTCTAGCCGCGCACAGTTGGCAGGCTGTCTTGAGTTGGGTAATTTATGGCGGTTTAAAAAGTAACGCGCCACTTTCACGAGGAAACCCGCCTTTCGGCTTGTTTTGACATCATACAGTCACGGTTCATTAGGTCTGGGCTAGACATAAAGGAGTTAATGAATGGTAATAATAAGCAGATGGCTCACTGTGATTTCAACATAAAATATACAATAAAAAGGTTTTTGTCCTGCCATTGCAAGAAATTAATATTTATTTTTAAATTGGTGACCTGGCAGTCTTGGGGTAATAAGGTGTCGGACTTCTGTGCTGGGGGTCCGGGGTTCAATCATCGGTCCCGGCACAGATTTATCTGATTGCCGGACCCTTCCTTTACCTCTGACAAGACGCGTATTAATCACACACAACTTGTGAATGTGAGGAATACCAGGCCTCCACCGTGGTTCGGATCTCACGTTAAGCTGTAGGTCCTCCATTTCTTCTCACAATCTCCCTACCATTCATTACGCATAAGCGTAAGTGCGTATAACCCGAACGGGTAGTAAGACGCGGTTCTAATAATAATATTTTTAAATTGTACTTTTAAACCCGATTAAAGCAATTTCTATTTTTTCCTCTCCACATTTAATAAAAACTAAAATAATCAAGACACACAAATATAATTATATTATATAGGGGCCCCGGGCCTACATAAGTATAAATGCACCTTTTTATTTTATTTATTATTATGGTCAATGAGTGAATGTAAAGGAACTCTCAGGGAGGCTTGATGGACAATGAGTGAATGTAAAGGTACTCTATTTGAGGCTTGATGGTCAACGAGTGAATGTAAAGGTACTCTCAGTGAGGCTTGATGGACAATGAGTGAATGTAAAGGTACTCTCAGGGAGGCTTGATGGACAATGAGTGAATGTAAAGGTACTCTCAGGGAGGCTTGATGGACAATGAGTGAATGTAAAGGTACTCTCAGGGAGGCTTGATGGACAATGAGTGAATGTAAAGGTACTCTCATCGAGGTTTGATTGACAATGAGTGAATGTAAAGGACTCTCAGTGAGGCTTGATGGACAATGAGTGAATGTGAAGGTACTCTCATTGAGGCTTGATGGTCAATGAGTGAATGTAAAGGTACTTTCATCGAGGTTTGATGGACAATGAGTGAATGTAAAGGTACTCTCAGGGAGGCTTGATGGTCAATGAGTAAATGTAAAGGACTCTCAGTGAGGTTTGATGGACAATGAGTGAATGTAAAGGTACTCTCAGGGAGGCTTGATTGGACAATGAGTGAATGTAAAGGTACTCTCATCGAGGCTTGATCGACAATGAGTGAATGTAAAGGTACTCTCAGGGAGGCTTGATGGTCAATGAGTGAATGTAAAGGTACTCTCATTGAGGTTTGATGGTCAATTAGTGAATGTAAAGGACTTTCAGTGAGGCTTGACGGACAATGAGTGAATGTAAAACACTCTCATTGAGGCTTGATGGTCAATGAGTGAATGTAAAGGTACTCTCATTGAGGCTTGACGGAAAATGAGTGAGCAAAGGTTTGATTTTGTTTGTGCTCTACAGTGTGTGTCATATAGTTAACTATTGGTGGGACTTGGTAGATAATAATGTTTTAGATAAGTGATAGTTACACTTTTTTGATACTAAGTGGGGTAAAGTATTGGGTACTGTTAAACAATAAGGGAATATAAATACATTAGATTGATTGATTAATGATCATGATTATGATGAATAATATTTACTATTACTCCTAGTGAACCACAATTTTCAAAAACAAGTTTCCTTTGAGCTTAGTCGGCGGCCTGGTTCTTGATTCTAGTTTCAAAGGCGTGTCTCCGCCACCAGGCTTTTTTTGACCAACCACGCTTACTTTTTACCTTGTGTTCCAAACCAAAACAAATTAATCTACAGCTCCATTCTTCTTTCGTGAAGTCTGACCAATCCATTGCCTTATATATTTTACCTGATCATTGATAGGTCTATAATAATTAGTCATCCAATAGGTTTTCGTTCATAGACACTTCTGACCATCGTACGTTTATTATTTGATGAAGCCATCGATTTAGGAAAATTTGGAGGTGTAGGGTGATATTTTTGCTTAATATTCATTAAGGAGAGCTAATTTCACATTGGTGTTTGTTAGAAATTGAGTAAACTGTAAATAATAAAAAATAAAAAAATCAAAGTTTTCCTCAAGGAGGAGGAGGAGGAGGAGGGAACAAACATTACAAATGTACCTTGCCCAACCCGCTCCAGTAGCAATATGGTCTAAGGCGTCATTCTCATGCTAAGACTGGCCTGTGGAGCACGGGGAAATCGGTGCTCGAATCCTGGTCGGGTCTACTGAGGGTGGCTTTCTTAAATGGTTTACCACTCTTCTTCCACGCAAATGCTGGTAGATTACTTCTAAAACCCTCCCTACCCCATTAGAGTAATTATTCTATATGCGTACAACCTAAGCATGTAGTAAGATGTGGCGATAAAAAAATCTTGTTTAAGAAAATGTAATAAATATAGCCTAATAATACTTACAATTATATTTTTATTGGCTTTTTTCTGCTTCGTACTGTAAAGGGATTTTATTTGAATCTACCATATATCTTTTATGTACCCAATATTTCATGTTTAATACGGCCTTACTCACTCTAAAGCATTAGGAACTCAAAAGTTTATGTTGTAGCTACACGAGTACTCAAATAAAATTCAGACTATTAATTGCATACCGGCCTTAATGTCAAATGATGGCCCAGATGACAAATTTTGCATCTACTTATATTACAAAAAAAACAGACCAATAATTACAAAATTTTTCTAAAATGGTTTATACTTTAAGGTAGAATTTGGAACATGAAACCTAAAAACAAAAACCCCAACATCAGAAACGGAACCTTTTTTAAATTATCCAATTACTAAATTAAGCAAAAATGATTCGAACGTCATAAAAATCTGTTTTTTCCCCTTCATTTTTACTCAGTATCTTTAATTTTGATTGACCTATATTCATACTGTAGCCATGCCAATTTTATTACGTATGGGGACATATTTCAGCTAGAAAAAGTTTTTTTAGCACCATGTGTTACTATCCGTCCGGGTTATACGCTTTAGAAAAAGTTACTAGATATACTGCCACTTATTCATACGTCAAGCCATATGATATGAAGCTGTAACTTTATATAATAGTCTCAATACCTATAAAATAACACTAATAACAAAGTAAAACACTGTAAAAATAATGTTAGTATTTTTTTAAAAATAATCCAAATGTCCACTCTTAAGAAAATCAAGGTATACTTTTAAATTAATATGTATTAGATGGGCTCTACTTTTTTTATTCAAAGAGGCGCTCTATTGAAGGACCTCTAAACAAGTTTCCCCACTACTTTTAATTAATTAGTTGCTACTACCTAGAGTTAAAATGATTTAACTGTGCCCCTATAAAGACGACGAAGCTAAAGAAACATGCATATTCTTCATCTAATTAATAACAGGTAATAAATATACGTAAAGTGAGAAGGTGATTTAAAATCGGGTTTACGAATTACCTAATTTAGTTTTAGTACACTTCAATAAATATCTTGTTTAATCTAAGCAGGATCTAATAGATATTATTAATTAAATGGTTTCACCATTTAATTCATATGATAAATTGTTTGAAATTGACGTAAAAAATATTTAATTTCTAAAATCAACGGACAATATTGTAATTGTGAAAATATCTATCTAGATAGTATGATAAATCTGCACGTTTTATGTGAACCCGAACAAAAAATTGAATTATACAATTCCGTCTGTTCCCATGTCTGTCTATCTTTCTGCCCATGGCCACGGATCCAAAACGGTTTTATGGATTTTGTTCAAACGTGATATTTAAATTTTATGGGTCTGTACCAGAAAACTTTTTTTTATACCCTAGCCTTTTAATTAATTGTAGTTTACTGATGAGTGATAATGTTTCCATTCAAATTTTTTCTAAAATGGCTTTAACAATTTTGATTAGTTTTTGGCCTAAAATTCGGAAATTGGAAAATTTGTGGAAATTCTAAATACTTCGAAAATAGCTGCAACAATTTTGTTCAGAATTTATATCTGGAAATTGTGTGGTATTAAAAATAACAATGCTTAATTGTTTTTGGGGTAGACTGATGAATGATTTTTTTTTTAACTTGAAACATTTTACAAATGGCTCAAACGACTTGGTTCCAAATGGGTGAACGTTTAAAATAACAAATAACAATGCAGGCCTACACTTATGTTTAGGGTAAAACTCATTGATGGATACTTTGATGATGACTGATTTTTCAAAAATTTGATTTTTTTAAATAATGATCTTAACGATCTGGTTTGTCGTGAAAGATTTCACTGTATAGTTGGTTTATGAGTAAAACATCTTTTAAGGATAGCCTACAAAATAATGATTTCTTACAATTTTTAAAATTGATCAAATGATTAAGTTAAAAATGGATCTATTGGTATTATTTTACATCACCAATAACACTGTAGACTTGTTTTTGGAGTAAGAATTTGTCTAAGGGTGGTTTTATGATAACTAATTGAAAAAAAAATTGAACTATTTTAAAAATTGCTCAAAAACAAATGGCTAATTTGTTTTTGGGGTGGACTGATTTTGGTAAATTTTGAGTAGTTTTGGAAATATCTATACCGATTTTATTTATAATGAATATCAGGTGAATATTTTATCTGATAGTGAATAATGTGTCTTTATTTTTATAATATAAATTAATTTAAGGGTAGTTTACTAATACAAATTTTAGAAAATATGAAATTTTATTCAAATTGGCCTGAAAGATTGTGCTCAGAATGGGTATTTGGAAGTAGTTTTTCATGATAAATAAAAATACGTTTTATTTTTACAAATTATAAATAACTTTAGGGTGGCTTATAAATAATTTATTTTGAAAATTTGAAATTTGTTGAAAATATTTGAACAATTTGGTTTAATGTTTGTGTTTAAAGATTTTTTACTGTGGTTAACAAGAAGATGTGTTTGTATTATGAGTAAAACTTATTTAAGGGTAGTTTATTGAAAATATATTTTTGAAAATTTTCTTTGAAGCCATAATACACAATATTAGAATATTAGTGCGATTGTTTGTCTTACTATTTATTTTCGTTTACATTCTTGTATTTTTTTTTAGCATGATCCAAGTAAAGAACTAGTAAGAAATAAAAGGTTAATACCATTCCTGTTTGGTTTTGCTACACAAATAGTCCTAGGAATTGATTTGAAAGAAAGTTGAATATATATAATAGAGTAAAACCCTTGTGTTCAGATGTTACATTTAAATAAGTGTTAACACACTCCCAGTACTTCTAACATCCGGAAAAAACGGTCTCAAGAGATACAATTAAGTTATCTTTATCTGACATGTGATCTAGAGGATTGATCACGTTGCAACTTACCAGTGAGCAAATTCTTGTATGCTCTAAACATGTTTATGAAGCCTTCAGACTCAAGTGGGTACGACAACCACCTGTATGGAAGCTTTTCCCCCTTGTCATGCATGACAGCTCAGATATCTTTAGGTTTACAAAGAGAATATTGGGGCTCCGCCCCAGAAAAAGAAATAACACGAGAGACAAGAAGGTCCTTTGTTGTTCGATATGAAGACCAAAGCAGAACATTGTTTTTATCTTGTCTTCGAATCCCTGTGGGGTTGGGGAATGGATAATATTTTATCTGGATGGTTGGGATTGTATTCACCAAATGAAGACATGTCTAGTATTTAAGAACTGCAACTGGTTTCACAAGGTTAATTTCTCCGTTAGAGAGATTCATTTAAATCTGAGGTGATAATTTTAGTTATATATCGATTCAGTGGACATCTAAAATACTTTTATTTTTAACTAGCTGATACGGTGGATATCTGAACCACTTATTTTAAACTATCAATTGGTACAGTGGGTGTTTGAGCTTTCATGCTAACTATATTATGATCAGGAATGTAGAAGCTATCACTACAACAAACTAATGATCCTGTAGGTGTTGTAGTGATAACTTGACAAAACGCTACAATTATCTTGCAGTTATTGAAGACATCCCAAAGTTCCTCTGTGGTATCCACCGTATCTTGAACTAATAAATTCATGGTGTGGGCAAAGCAAAATATTTGACGAATTCTAAGTAAATCACGTGCATTCAACATGTTAGTCGTATTTTATATCACAATAGCAATCAATTTTGCTTCTATGTTCCAATCATCCAATATCTTTTTAATCTGTTCAGTGAGATGAACAGTTCGCAATACTACATATTATAATAATGCATAGTCAAACAAAAAAATGTAAAGCTACAGTCAGAAAAACTTCACATTTAATTAAAGTCCAACAATCTGTGGTAAGTGCAACAAATTATCCTTAGCCAGCATGTCCAATAATTTCTTTTTTTTTTCCTTTTTCATACAGATCAGGAATTAACATTTCGCTGACATATTTTGCACTAGGTATTTGTTATCGTGGTTCTAATTCATTCAGTAATTGTTGGAAACCTCTGTATCCTAATAGTGAAAATGGCTGGCAATCTAAAGCGGAGAACAAAGTTTATCATTAAATTATTCTTTTACATTTAGCACCATTTGGGTCGAGCAAGTCTTTTTTAGTAGATATACATTTATTTATCTAGTTATTTATTTAGCACCGCGTCTTACTACCCATTCGAGTTATACGCTTAAGTACTAATTACGCTAATGGATTAGGAATGAGAAAGGTTGAATTTAGAGGAAGTGAATCCACATTTGCATGGAGGGAGAGGGGAGAACCAATTAGGAGAAACCACCCTAGTCCACCTGACCGAGGTTCAAACCTCGATCTTCCCGTCCTCGGTAGTCTAGCTCAACACGAAACTAGCACGTTAGCTAACTACGTCACCTATAGTAGATATAATGTAATCTCGAATCTTACGCTTCTTTTACCGTCGGCATCATAGTCATTTGAGTCGAAGTAGACGGAGTTGATCCAGAATGTGTTCGTTTTAGATGGTCCATCAGGCTAGGAGTGTTTCCTGACGATAGTTATTATTTTGAACACAATTTACATTTAGCCATACTACGTCCATTGACAGCTTTCGAATAGGATTCCCAAAGAAATTATTTTGCACGTTTACTCATTGTTATTAAATTATTCACTGAATTTCACTGCTAGTGTCTATATTATATAATCGCCACATGCATTTTTCTGTACTAGATAAAAACGGGACTCCCCCATGGCCATAACCATCATAATACCAAGAAAAAACTCTAATCCATAGACAGCAGGTTCGTTCATAAATTCATCGCGTTTTAGTCGCAGACAAAAACTTTTTAAAGCTAGCCACACAAGGTTAAACAGCACCAACACAAAACTATTGATGGTGATTTAAAACAGTCGATAGTCACCGCTAGTGTACCACTATCGATAGTATCGATAGTTTTTATCACTATACTGAAACAGATCAGCTATGCCTCGACCTTGGTTACCTGCAAACAGCTCTTCTTCAAAGCAGGAATATTCTTATTGAAACGGAAGAACCCAATTGGTTATACTCGCAAAAAACACACACATGATATTGTTTTAAATATCGATGAGAAGCTATTAATAAATGATTTGAAACCCTAAAATAAAAACTGGCTCTTAAAAATTGTTATATTTAATGTCATCTTTGTGAATACCCTTTTATTTAAAAAAAAGGGTTAACACTTTTTTACTTAGCATAGTCAAATACTTTCAACTTTGTACACAAATGCTTGTGGATACTCGCTTTATGGGATTTCGGTGAGAAAAAGGTGATCCTCCACTCTTAGTTTGATAACTATATTGCCACAGTATCCTTCACAGGTTAAATACCAAGTTTCAGTATTAATTGGTTTAATATATAAAATAAATGGTAAGATACAATCGCTCCAACTTTTTCAAACTGTGTATTATTGATTAAGAAA
Source organism: Timema bartmani (assembly GCA_902151455.1). Classification (NCBI taxonomy): domain Eukaryota; kingdom Metazoa; phylum Arthropoda; class Insecta; order Phasmatodea; family Timematidae; genus Timema; species Timema bartmani. The sequence continues at coordinate 9,593 of CABFWB010002057.1, read as the reverse complement.
ATATATTCATAAAAAGGTTTTCAGTAAATTACCCTTAAGTAAGATTTATTTTCAAAAACCAAAACAACACAATAAAAACTATTGATTTATAAATTTTAAACCAAATTGTTCAAATGTTTTTAGAAAATTTCAAATTTTCAAAAATCAGTTATTTATAAATCACCATAAAATTATTTGTAATTTGTATAAATAAAAACGTATTTTCATTTATCATAAAAAAAAACTATTCCCAGATACCTATTTTGAACTCAATTTTTAAGCTCAATTTATATAATTTGTCGTAAGTAAGCTATCATTAAATTAATTTATTTGAGAAAAATGAGGATACATTCATTATCATGTAAAATGGTCCCGCGGATAGGGTATCAATTTCGAACAAAATCAGTGCATATATTTTCAGGTATATTAAAAATAAATATGTATATATATATATATAGGCCTATCTAATTATTTATTATGTAAAATACTTAACATGTATCCATTTTGAACTAAATAACTTGAGCCAGTTTTTAAAATATTAAAATTTAAAAAAAAATCAGCTGTAAACTATCCTTAAACAAATTTAACACAAAACAAGCGAATTATAAGAAGCAAAAGGGCATATCTAACACAATTTGAAAAATTCGTTTTATTGCATCATTCGATTGGTAGATAGAGTGTCTTTGTGTATAAAGAATACACATATTCCCATATTTAACATGATTTATCTGCATGTTGTATTTATTTAAATTTCTTGAAAGATGTAGAGTGGGAATGTATAGCAACATGGTTATTCCCTTACTGCAGCGTATGGAATTTAACAAATTAGTGATTTCATCAACACATTTGAAGTAAAGTATCCCATTATGCAGAAACATGTAAACCTTATCTTGAAGCAAGAATTGATACCAAGCAGCTCTACGCTGTTTATGATTTCTTACGGATATATTTTAAAGATTATTTTAATTATGCTTTTGGTCAGCCCCATTATTTTTCATATCAAACAGTCCCAAAATACACATTTGGAACCAAATCTTTAGGGACACTTTTATACTATTTAAAGTTTTTGAAATATCAGTCATCAGTAAACTACCCATATATGAGTTTTTACATGATAAATTATTTCGTATCTCAAATAGCTGCGGATATATGATCACAATAGGAAATTTCTTCTTATGTAAAGTACCCTTAAACTCAATTTCATGGAAAAACCAGAATTTCTATTTTGTTTTTAATGTTAAATAATGCCTAGATACAAATCTAATAACAAAAGTTTGAGTGGATTTTGAGAAATTCAATTATATCTCTTTTTGCCCTTCAGTAAACTACCCTTAATTTTAGGACTAGATATCTAATTCCAGAAACCCCTTGGGGGAATCTTATAAAAACACTAGATACAAAGTCTTATCCCGCTCGGTAAAATAGTTTCGGCTCTAGTTGGAGATACAACCAGACAGACAGACAGACAGATGGCAGCCAAAAACAACCTTTTCGGTTTCAGGGGTCATGAAACGTCGACATTTATCAAAATCTCAAGTTCGATTTTTTTTAATCGTCACAATACTTTTCCCTTCGAGGGATCGGTAGAAAGTAAAAACGATTGATCCACAGAAGTAGAAATTCATACCACAACAGTGTTTGCAGTTAATTTATTTAAATATTAACGTATATGTCAATGTGTAAGTTGAACTGTTTTAATTATTATTATTACTCGGAGAGATGGACCATATATATATATGCTCTTGAAAATATGTTTTTAAGTTTTAGGATGATTATGTCATTTAATAATTGATAGTTATCAAATCTTAGTATTTTTCGCGAAAAATACTTAAATTTTAGCGCCGTGTCTTACTACCCATTCATGCTCTATGCTTAGTTGTTGTTCTTTTTGCTGGATGTCTATCTACACCTACGACCTAGACGCATTTAACTATACTACTTGAGTAGGAATCAGGAAGGAATCATTTAGAAGAAAATTAAAGAACCCACGTTTACGTGGAGGAAGAAGGTGAAACTAAATAGGAAAAAATATCTTGAGTTTCAAACCCTAAATCCCCCCCTATTGGAGATCCAAATCAGATGTGCTTGGCATTTAGTTGACTTGCCTTACTTACTACACGTGCGAGTGACTTCATAGTTACCTTACGTGGTGTTAATTAGAGGCAAAAATAAATTTTTCATTTATTTAATAGTTTATTTCAAATTACAGTGATATTATAAAAATATTTCGTAGCTGACAAGCAAAAGTAAATTTAGATTAAGGAATTTATTTTAGTTATGCTCTGTCTCTCTCTCTCTCACACACACACACACACACACACACTGTTTAAAGGGCCTATTGATTTTAAAATTTCAGACCTCTGCTTGCGGTAAATATCAAGCAACGTTCATGTCAGACATCATAGATGAGGTTCTAATTGAAGAAACAGGTGGAAGTGTGAGTGCATATGTGAACATGTGTGAGCTTTAGTATATTTCCTTCGTCTAATAGAGATTTAAAAAAAAAATCACTGCGTCTTACCACCTGTTAAGGCTATAAGCATATATGATAATTTCTCTAATGGGAGTAAGAATGAGAAAGGAAGCCTTTTAGATATAATGTACCCGCATTTGCGTGGAAGGAGAATGGGAAACTATTTAGGAATAACCACCCTCTGTAGACCCGACCGGGATTCAAACCCTAATCCTCCCGTCACCAGCAGGCCAATCTAACATGAGAATGATGCCTTAGACCAGGATGGTTCAAAGTTTTCCATCCCAAGAGTCAAATCTGACTATCAGTTTGCACCGTGAGCCGAAGGTATATTTAGTTCTCCCATCAATATAATATAGAACTACAAACAACACTTAATAAACAATTACTTTAAATACTGATCTATAAATTATATCTTTGGTTGGTAGAATATTTAAAATTGTACCTCCAAAAAAGTTTATTAATCTCCCAAAAATACGTATAAGTCACACACACACACATTTTCACAAAACAACTTACATTATAAATATATATCCATACATATTTTTTAAAATCAAATAAATGCATAATATAATTAATTCATAACCTTTTAAAATAAATATGTTATGAGCATCATTAGCTATTTCCGAGGGTTTCCTTTTAATTTCCCTCTAGAATATTTTGAGGTCCATATTTTCGGTGAGTGCGGGCTGCATCTGGCAGGCCTTTAGTTGGAGCACACTGGCTTAGACCATTCGGCCACTGAAGTGGGTCTAGAGAAATGCAATCATGAAGCAAGACTTAATTGCATTTTTTTTTTACAAACTGGTTGTGGCAACTTTATTATAAAATATGTACAATTCGTTGTTTATTTTTTTTCAATCTTCCACAACTCGCCTAATGCAAGACATCCCACATGAGTCCCACATGCTGGTTTCGCTTGTCGTACCAGTGGTGCGGCGTGGCTTTGCACGTTCATTATGAGCGACACGTAAAACAACTACATGTCCGCTGTTATTCTCTGAAGGACTTTCATAGTCTACGTGAATACTAAATTACATCTCGTTTTAAGTTGAGTAGGAGAATTTTATTTTTATTACCTCTAAATCAGGAACACATGTACTGGTGGGTCACATGTCCTAAGGCGTCAGTCTCACAATATACTGGATTGCCAATGATGGTGAAGTCAAAGATTGATTCTCGGCTAGGTCATTTTTCATCTTCTCTCTAATTACGTTAAAGTTGGCATGTAGGGAAGGCAAAATAAGGGCAGTATTTTTGTAGTTTTTATATCAAAACAAATTTTTGTCAAAATAAATAAAATATTTATCCAGTAGAAACATATAGTTTAGTTTCCTTTATATGTTAATATCAAAAGTTATTAGAAGATATATGTTGAGGGTGTCCTGGAATTTAATGACAACTTTTTCTCTTCGTTTAAAAAAGTTTCTCGTCTAATGCCGCCATGCTCATGACAGATATTCAACAACTATTGATATCACCATTTGAAGAAAATTAAACTCTATATTTCTACTGAAATATTATTTTTTTAATTTTAACAATTTTTTTTTTTTTTTTGCTATAAATACTGACCTTTTCTCGTTTTTCCGGCACTCCTCTCTTAATACCGGATAACTTCCTGTAAAATAACAGCATTATTTCTACACCTTATTTTTCTTAACAGCACGTATTACTGCTCATTTGGGTTATACGCTTATGTACTAATTACGCTACGTGCTAGAGATGAGAAAAGCTTTAATTCATGGTAGATGTACCCACGTTCGCATAAATTGAGAGTGGGAACATTTCGGAAAAAAAATCTATCTTAGTACACCCGAGTGGGATCTGAACCCTGATCTCTCCGTTATCTGTAATCCAATTTATTGTGAGTGTGATGCCTTAGACTAATCGACCACAGAAACTGGTCAGTTAAAATATTTAACACTGTATCTTCTTTTCCACATCGATATTTGTTTTATTGCATACGGGTTCACACTATTCAAATAATGTCCGTACAAAGATCTATAGTACATCAGTGATTAGGTATACAATATTCTTAATTTTGAAGGAAAAAAATCATCGAACTTACGACCCATGGAGTTAGTGACACCTGTTTGTGCTGGTACACGGAACCTGTAAGCTATGCAATCAAATTCAGTACACTATATGAATTATTATATAGTTTTGTGACTTTTTTGTTTAATTCAAGATGTACCCGTGTTTAGAATTACGCATAATGGATTCAAGGGTGGTATTTGTTTTCAATGAAAGCGTAATTTTTAAATTGTAGCTGAAACTAACTTGGTCTGACTCCACAAACATAATGATACTGTCCACCAGGTGGTCACTTATTTTGAAGATCTATAATATTTACTTTTATTTTAAACAATATATGTTATCTATCTATTTAAAACGTAAAGTGATTCGTTTGACAATCATTCCAAAAGTTTTGCCAACCTTATTTAAATAATTTAAAAATAAATACATTGAAAGCTGAAACAAAATCCATTTCTTGAGTTCTACTAAACCGATTTTAATTTTATTTAATTTAAATGAAAGCTTTTTTTTCATTTATAGCCATTTTAATTTTAACGGACTTTCAATAACGAAGTCACACTTTAGATTGATAGATATACACCCCGCGTCTTACTACCCGTTCGGGTTATACGCTTAAGTACTAATTACTCTAATGGATTGGGAATTGGGAGGGTTGAATTTAGAGGAAGTGAACCCGCATTTGCGTGGAGGAAAAACCACCCCCAGTTCACCCGACCGAGATTCGAACCTCGATCTCCCCGTCCTCGGCGGTCGAGCTCAACACGACTAGCGCGTTAGCCAACTACGCCACCGAGGCGGGTCACACTTTATATTATTATAATCTACGTCAGTTGGTGAATGTATGATCGCTATTAAAACAAGGTTCCCGATGTTAGTAAAAAGTGTTTGAGGCTTCTAAAAAAAATGGTCTTGAGCTACTTAGTTGTACAAAAATCATAAAACCTTTGAAATTCCACTGGGATTTTAATATACTGTATATTGATTTTAGTAGGAAGCCCATTCTGGAAGGCCTTATTATGTACAAAAATCCTACTGTATCGTAATATTTTGGTAGGAAGAAAGGCCTTCCAGTACCGTAGTAGGATGTTCATTCTTGAAGGCCTTTTATCCTACCAAAATACTAAAATACAGTAGGGCTTTGGTACGAAAGAAGGCCTTCTATCATGGGCTTCCAACAAAGTCAGGGTTTACTAGTCCTGCTATTTGGACAAGAAATAAACGTGAATTTAGACGCTATTTAGCCTAAATACGACTATTTTATTACCAGATAAACCTATAAAACGACATCACGTTTTTAGACTTGTGGTCCGGTGGTCGTGGGTTAAAACCCGGCTGAGGTCAACACATTTTTACTGATCAATAAACATCCGTAGCACAACTTAATTGGGAGGAGAAGTAAAGCCGCCGGACCCATGCCGATTGTGGCAGGATGTATGTGTGTTTAAAATACCTTTCCGGCTAAATTGTTATGTAGTTTCGCGCGCGCTCATAGCATTCAAGTCCGGGAGGCAATGGGGAACCCCGGCACTTTCTGAACTTTCCTAGTACATGTGCTTCCTACCAGCTGAAGAACTGAGTGTATGTCCGTATAAATGGGAAGTATAAGGAATCAACTTATTTGTGTTGACACTCATCAATAAAAAAAAAAGCCTGCCAATGATAATAAAGGATTATTAGCTCGAAATAGACGGGGAGATCTAGAGATCTAGGAGAGATAGAGTCTTAGCCGGAGAAAACTCGTTGTTTCTTTTCCTCACGTGTGATTGATCACTGTAGTTTCCCCCCCACGCAACTGCGAGCTCACTTCCTCTAGATTTAAACTTCCTCGCTTCCATTCCATAGCTTAATCGGTTAAATAACCCTTGATTTAAAACGTATGAACTTAAAAAAAAAAGAACAACAACTATACTCTACGAAGTACCGTCTGAATTTTAATGTACGTAATTTTCTAGTCGGCCCGTCAGGATGATGTACGGCGTAGTTTGACGATATTATAGGTCTTACCGTCGAGTGACGTATGGGAAAGTCAGTCTTCACCCGCCCTCAATTCTTACTCCATACCTTACTCGCCAAAGAAAGGATTTGCCAACTTTAACCCACGCCTAAATGTTCTTTTACAATACCATAGTGTTCTCGATGAAATTTCACATCTAAAGAATGAAATTAACCGAAAATTAACCAGGAAAAACTTCACATTGCTACGAATTAGATGTTATAAAAATATAAGTAAAGTAAAAACATCCTGTTCTATGTAAGGATAGTATCTAACTTAAGTAGGTAATACAACGCAAACTAGACGTTGCATCAAGGCGAGATTTTTTGTATTCCATTTTATAATTATTTATTTGAGATATTTAACGTGTATTTTCTGAACCGAATGCTTATATTAGAACACGAGAATTTCTATGAGCGAAAGCGAAAGAGACTACCGATTCTGCTGGGAAAGGTATTTTCACATACCGTCCAGGGTTCTTTTACCAGCCACAATCAACATGGGACCAACGGCTTTACTTCCCCTCCGAAATAAGTTTCGGATTTTTATCGCTCAAGGAAAATCCATCGAACTCAGCTGGGTTTGAATCCATGCACATTGGACCCTGATTCGAGCAGTTTACCCCAAGACCACTAAGGTCAACTAATCTGCGGGCTCACACCATGGAGTTGCTTTTTTTTTAGCATTTATAGTTTAACTATGAAAGAGCACATTTTAACAATATCCCTAAATCCTCCTCATAATTATAATTTTGGTGAAGTAGGCAGAGGATCAGCTACCGAGCCTCAATGTATCATCTTGATGTTACCAATTTCAGGAGTGGGCTAGAAAGCAGCCGTATATTTTGTTAGGACTATTCTTATTAACGCGCCAGTCGTGTTGATCCAGATCACCGAGGACGGGAAGATCGAGGTTCGAATCTCGGTCAGGTGAACTGAGGGTGGTTTTTCCTAAATGGTTTTCCACTCTCCCTCCACGCAAATGCGGGTTCACTTCCTCTAAATTCAACCTTGCAAATTCCTAATCCATTAGTGTAATTAGTACTTAAGCGTATAACCCGAACAGTTAGTAAGTCGTGGTGCTAAAATTAATTTATTTATTTATAAGATACCTAAAAAAATTCTTCCTTTCCTAACATTAAATGGTAATATATTCCATACAAAAAATTGTAAATATTTAAAAATTATTTTCATACAAATCTTTTCGCGTAGAGCTGTTAGCGTTTTAAGATCCTAAATTATGCGTGTCACAGCCTACAATATAAGATATACAAAGAATTTTTAAATAATTGCAAATTTTTGCAAAGTTTATTTTTATTTGTTGAAAACGCTATGTCTCTAAAACTAAATCCTCCATTCATCTCATAAATAGATTACTAGCAGAAGTACCTAGCTTTGCCCAAGGTAATCACGCAATGATTTTATTTCCTTCAAACCAGCCTCAGTGGCGTAGTTAGCTAACGCGCTAGTTTCGTGTTGATCTAGACTGCCGAGGACGGGAATATCGAGGTTCGAATCTTGCTCGGATGAACTGGGGTGGTTTTTCCTAAATGGTTTTACACTCTCCCTCCAGGCATATGCGGGTTCCCTTCCTTTAAATTCATCTTCTTAATTCCTAGCTCATTGGTGTAATTAGTACTTAAGCGTATAAAACAAACGGGTAGTAAGACGCGGCGCAAAGTATTATTTATTTCCTTCAAACAGAAAGAGAATGAAACTCTTAATTTTATTTCTTCCGATCTAGTTTTTAATAAATTTTAAAAAATCTAATAAAAAATTAAAAATTTTAGCTATGAGATGCGCATGGTTATGCACCGGGACAATTAATTTTAAAATTTCAGATCTCTGCGTGCGGTAGATATCACGCAATTCTCATGACAACTAACCTTTTAATTTTATTAATATATTTCTGTATGAAACCATATTTTTAACTTTTTATTTGTCATGAGCTGCGAATTTCCATGCTTTAGGTTATTTTTAATCAGTGAGAGGGATCCAGGCTCCGTCTAATATCTATATTTTGGATGATGTTTTCTCAGAAACTTTATGATATTCATGCTTGATGTCCATCCAAGTATATAAAAGCCTCATTATTAAGCCTCATTACACAATTTGTTATTAATCTTTTGCCATATTAATAAAGTAGTTGCGTGTACACGCATTAGTTTTGTAATGCATTATTCCAATTTCTGAAGATGACACATTACTTTCTCTCATATTTTTCGGAAAAAGGGTTATACAAAACCATGACAACGCTCTTTTCAATATCTTCTTAAACTAAGCGAGATTTATGTGGGAAAATGTTCTTCGTTATTTTGTATTAATTTAGCAGATTTTTCATTTCAAATGTCCTCATAGATTATTTATATATTTAACGCAAGTATTAAGGAGAAAATTATATTCATCATTTTATACTATAGTAAAATATTTGTTACCATTTCAAAATAATTTCATTTAACGGTTTTGAAATTTATTTTTAGAAATATTTTCTAAGATTAAGCGAAAAAAGTATCTATTTTTGATAATATTACATCGGATCTACCAATAACATTAGCATTTTGGCCTCAGCATATTTTTTGTACCATTATTCCTGTCTATTATTATAGAGACACCATAAACCAGATTTTCTAGTGGTTCCACCTACTGATATAAATACTGTCTCCAACTTATATTGTCCAGGTAGGTTTCAAACCAGTCACACTTGAAAGGGAGGATATTGTAATAACTTGCCGTTATTCATGTATAGGTGGGCGTAACTACATTTGTTAGTTAACTTTATCCAACCATGGTTAGGGAAGACCTGACATTTTAAGGTGTTTTGTACGGCCTCTATTGGTATAAAAAAAAACACACACTTTGCTAATTTATGGGTCCCTCAAAAGGCATTGATTGGTATTTAGCTAGCTATTTCCTTATAATTTGGGAGAATTTTAAAAGGTTCCTCCACCCCTGACCTAAGCCAATGTGTCTGGAATAATCGTTTAATAGCCCTACCCAGCTTAGTTCAATTGATCTACCTGAATAATAATTATCTCGATTTAACTGTCCAAAACCTGAGACGAATGAACCCAGTTCAAATGTTTTTCAGTTCTAATGACCTAGATTATTATAT
>CABFWB010002056.1:107433-119524 GCA_902151455.1 Timema bartmani | reverse complement strand
TCTTAGGTGGACAAAGATGCGCCTCTTTTCTCATTGATTATATATCATTGTATATTATTTTATGCGTGTTCTTATGTGGAGTGGTGATGATACAATGTACATTATTCCGTTCAGAAATCTTACGAGTTTATAGAAAGAGAGAGAAAGTCTGTGCGGTGTGCCGTACCATTTATTTACTTACATTGTGATTTTTTATTTCTCATTTTTACAACACAGGACTTAAATGTAATTTGTTATTGATCATCCAAGTATACACAATTGGATTATTTGGAAACCAATTAAATGTGTCAGTTTGGTATATAGTTATATTTCAATTAATTTATCATTACTTTTTCAATGGCCAAACTATTTAAGTTGTTACAGGCTTATATATTAAACTGTTGGATGTTACATAAAATAAAATAAAATTACAAGCTCTAAGATATAAAAAAAGTTTATAATAAGCCATCCTCAAACATAAAGACAGCATTGACTCTCTCACACTACTGGTTTTTCTGAATCATTTAAATGATTTGAGCAAGTCCATAAACAAATTGGGATATTACGTCAAAACCTTAGATTTTGACAAAATTTTTTTTGCGGGTCTTTTGAATATCTGGAGTTATATAAAATCAGGGAGTTGAACCGGAACAAAAACAGATAGCAAAAATTAACTGCTATTCTTAAATACTTATTACCAAAACAGGAAACTTAAATATAAATTGTCTAAGAAATAGAACCGTAATTAGAATATACATTATATTAAATGTTTCTAAAGATTCTTATCGGTTTTTGTTATTTTAATACTTTACTATATGCCTTTCCTTCTTTAATATTATTTGTTTTGAAATACTTTATTTTACTTTTCTTAGAAGTTGTTTTCAAAGTTGGATGCATTCCTTAGTTTTTTTTTATAAAGATAACTTTTAATTGGTTCTAAATTATTTTTATTGTCTTTTCTAATTTATAATTTTATAATGGTAGTATAGCTATTGAATAAATAATCAAAATAACTAGAATTAGAACCTAAGCCTAATTAAGAACCAAAAAGAACAGAAACTTTTTCTTTAACCGCAATGAAAACAGGAACCTTAAAATGTTTACTGAAATAACTGGAACCAGAACCAAAATCGATAAATATTTTGGTTTGATGCCCTGTGTATATCATATAATTCAATCATTTCATTCTTTAATAATACACACACAATTTTTCTTGAACAGGAATGTAGCCTACTCGTCTCAAATAATCGCATTAATAAACTTACACCGCTCTCGCCCCTAAGGGCTGCTGGCTAACCAGTCCCCAGTACTTGCTTGAACTTGCAGTAATCGTCTTCCAACTTGCGGAGGGGTATTGAGTAGAGGGTGATAATGAGATTTTCTCCAGGGACTTTGGCATCACTGAACATCACGTCAGAGTCAAACAGACGTCACGGGTAAAAGGGAATCAGAGTCCCTCCCATTTTTGACGGATTAGAGTACCACAGTCGCATTAAGCCTTTAAGAACTTCGAATGTCTTGTTTTTGGAAATAATCCCGACTGGGAATTAACGTTTTACACCTTTGCCAAGGTGAGATTATAGTAAACGTATAATCAACGAGAAAGAGACCGAGTAAACTATCAAATTAGATATAAATGACTACAGTGAAATGTTTGTTAAAGGTATTTACATTTTACTTCCAAGCAGCTGCTTCGTCGGACACGCAGACTTAAGATGGGGTGCTAGTGAGGGTGAGTTTAGGGAAGTATTTTTAGTTTTTACAGCATAAACATTTTTGGCCAAAATAAATCAAATATTTCTTCTATAGAAACATATAGTTACGTTTTATGCACATGCTAATCTCAACAGTCCTTGAATATCTGTCAAGGGGGTCCTAGAATTTAATGACAACTTTTTATCGTAATTTAAAAAGTTTGTCACCAAATGCCACCATGCTCATACCAGATATTCAAAAACTGTTGAGATTAGCACGTGCAGAAAACTAAACTATATGTTTCTATAGAAGAAAAATTTGATTTATTTTGCTAAACAAATGTTTATGCTATAAAAACTGCAAAATTAGCGCACTAAATTCACGCTTACTAGCACCCAACCTTAACGCTAAGCCCGTATGTTCTTGTTATCTGGTGAGGGAAAGGACGGGATTTAAATCCTGACCTAACATGCTGAGGTCTGTTTCTTCTATATGGTTTCCCACTTTCTTCTGAGGAAAATTTGGGTGTATTTATTATAAATTTTATCCTCACTTATCCATATTCCACTAGCGTAGTAAAGAGTAGTAAAACGAGGATAAGGAAAATAAATAAATAAAATATGTAATCACAAAATATATAATAAAAGTCTATTTATTTAAGGTTTTGCAAAGATTATTCAATAGACTTAATCTTATGGCAAAGTTTTATTCCATTATATAATTTACACACTTAGTTGTAGAGCTATTTATTCAATTGATATTGACAGAAAAAAAAATTGAATCAAAAATTTAACTAGAGATATATCTATATTCAAGATCGGTAAAGGAAAATATTATTTCTCTCGTGTCACTGTTAATTATACGGGAAAATGGTTATTAGATATTCCCTATAATCGAGATAATCATACAAGTTGTTACACTGAATTTCACCCCTGAGGAAGCTACAGGTATTACGGAGAAAAACTTTTTCTCTCTCTCTCTCTCTCTCTCTCTCCTTTAACTGTAACAAAATCTCCTCGATTTCTGTCTGGAGGTGATGTTCTGGGATAAGAAGGAGCTACTGGCAATCTCGACGAACCAGCTTTGTTACATGGGAAAACAAGAGAGTGGAAACGCTTTTCCCCAATAGTAGTCATATTGTTCACTTAGGTCATTACACTTATTAATCTCGCTAAATTTTATTAAGTAACTCTGGAATATTGATAATTTCAAAACATAATCCATGTACATATCAAATGTATTAATCGAAAAACCAAAACATATTACAACTAAACATATAAAGTCAGACACAAATGTACCATTTTGCTATAATCACAAATTCTGTTAATGTCAGTATCCTTAACGTTAATCGGATCAAGTTGGATTAAGCTAGGTAAGATGTTGATAAGAAGATAAGCTTAGTTGCAAACTTCAACTCAAATAACACAACCACGCGAGGCACATATTCAGTACATCAAGTGGATTCCTTTGAGGGAGGGTTATAAGGGGGCTAGCAGAATCGAAGCAATGACCTCAAAGAATTTATAAATTGTTATTCTCAGGACAACAAATTTAATCTTGTAGAGAAAAAGTGTTCAGTAAAGCTTGCAATTTAAATAAAAATATAAATTTTAGAAGTAGGGGAGTGCAAACGTTAATTGAACCAGAGCCGTGACCCAGCCCTCATCCCAAAGTACGATATTATCTTTCATGTCAAATTCTGGTTATGTTTTTTGCAATTTTTATCTCTCATCCAATTGCTGATAATAAAATGGTTTGTTGTTAATAGTTATCAGATCAGCTCTAAAGTGTTTAGTTAGCGTGTCTGTCTCAAGTTAAAAAAAAAAAAAGGCTTCCCACACTTTCTACAGATTAATTATGATACATTTCCTTTTAAATTCTTCTTTCATTACATATTATGTAATTAAGTATTTAATAAACCTTGTCATAAAGGTATACACGAATATAATATTATATATCTTCGGAAACTTCTATTAAAATAATATTTTCGAACTCGAATTTATGCACTGAAGAAATACGCGTGAAAAATAAGGGAAACTACTGAACTCAATCACATATCGATTTCTCTCTATTTTTGCAATATTTGAGCGGTTCAATTACTATGGTGGACGGGAATGAAAACCATTTACTGCAAAGGAAAATATAATACACACAACTTGATAACAGATTTTCAATTTTTACACCTTTGAAACATACGGTGAAGAAACGTCTTCGAGTGAAACTACCTAAATCAGTGGTCGAATGGTCTAAGCTGCCCCTTCCAAAATAGATTGGATTATTGGTGACGTTGAGGTTTGGGTTTTAATCTCGGTGGGACGTATTAAGGTTGTTTTTTTCTAATTGGTTTTACACACTTACTTTCGATTTTCTGCCCCATTTAGTGTTAATATGTGGATAACCCAGAGAGATAGTAAGATGCAATGCACAAAAGAAATAAAATAATGGAACTAACAAAAGTAAGTTATATGTCATTGTAGAAGATATGGAAGTAATGAAATAATGCGGCGCAAAATCAACATACCCTTTTACCTTAGTGAAGAAGGCAATACATCAAAGTCCTTTCAAGTTAAAGTGGTAAAAATTCCAATCATTATTCTTTTAAACTAACTTTATGGATATATCTCTGAGAATAGACATCCCAAAATTCAATGTCACAATTAATGAGTTTTAATTCATTTCGCTTCTAAATATTTATGTGAACGTAAACCTGATTAATGAAAGAGAAAGTAATTGTGTTAGAGAAAGTTGGGATTGTTACCTCACTACAAAAACGGAGTGAACAGTCTTGACTTAAGCCCATTACTCTATCTTGTATTTTTACATATACCTAAGGAGCAGTGGACATTCAAAGACCAAGGATATAGTTTTAATCTATTTTTATGTCTATATTTTAATTTAATCATTTATGTAAGAACAACTTTAGTTTTAATAATAGCTTGTAACAACTTCAATTTATTTAATTTTACATTTTATCTGATTTAATAGCATAATACTTTTAATTTTTTGATCCAATTTCTTAAAGAATTATTTTCAAATATAATTTTAATCCTTATCTAGTTGTAAAAACAGTTTAAATGTAACAAATTAACAATTTACAAAATAATTTTGTAATTAAGTGTAACATTTAAAAACCTTATAACTTCCCACATTTCACTAGTTTAAGACTTGATTATTTGCAGTGTTGGATTTTTGTGTGTGTGTGTGTGTAAGGGGGGGGAGGGAGATCGGAGACATCACCCCTGAGCCTCCACAAACCCCCAAAAAAGAGAGAATATTAAATCTGATTTTCTATTGTAGCTGCCTTCTTGATTTATGCCTACTTGTGATACACTTCATGGAGTAGACATTAACATGTTTGCTGTAGAGAAAACAAGGAAAGTTTGTGGATAGTGAGAGTTTTTTTCATCAAGTATTTATGTATCTTAATTTATTTAACTGTGCTATTAATTATTAGTCCACATTTGTGTAAAATCAAATAGTTTTTTAATTTTTACCTTTCCTCAAACACGCTATGATGTAACTTACATGGTATACACTGTATGCCGCCCGGGTACCCACATACGTGAATCCGTAATTGACTATTCGCAAAGTCTGTTCAAAGTGTAGCAATTTGAATTTATTTCCTTGATTACTAACCTATCTTATAAGCTACACATTAGTGAAACCAATCAAGGTAAGCTTGCTACGTTTCAGGATGAACATATTTTGTATCCCCTTATAAGTGAGCAATTTCAAGAGCTGAAAAATATCTTTTAACTTAATAAAGAGCTTAACATATCTTACAATTTTAATTTTATCAATACGTTTAACTTCAAACTTTTAGGAGTGAACTCATATAAACACACATAATGAACACATAGAGTGAATTATAGAAAAAATAATTACAGCTATATCACTGATATTACTTATTAAATAGTGCACTATAAAATTTTACTCTCCAATGAAATAAAATAATTGAAAACCTTGTAAAAAGTTATCTATGAATTGATATTAGTTATTGGATAATTTTAGCCAGATACCTACACAGAATGCAATCATTAAAAAAATAATACTCTGAAGTCTACTACTCTAAAAATCACCTAAGCCAATATATATTGTCCATTTAAATATGTCTCTCTTAATAATTGCAAATTTAGGTACCGATAGATAGGATGTGGACAAGTAAATTAATGTTGAGATTTTATTTTTGTTTACCTTTTATATTTCATACACACTAGATTTTGTTTTTATATGTAGACCATGATTAAATAATGTTATAATACGACAATATTATAAATTTTGATCAAAAGTAAATGGTGTTAAGTTTTTATAAGGCTTCTTTATTAATTTGTATTCATTGTATTTTGTAATAGGATTTGCCTAAAAAAAATCAAATTGGCCAATAGCGTTTCAAAGAGTACATTTTTGAAAGTTAACCAAATTTCATATTTTATTTTATAGCAACAATGTAAAGCGCTGTTTCATAAGTAGCTGTTCTCTTTAGATTAGTTCATTTTACATTTGTTTTGTTATAGTATCAATCAGAGTTTTCGAGTTAATTCAAATAAAAAACCAGGCATACATAACTTTTCAAATTAATTATTGCATGTTAAATACAATTTTTACAATACATAACTTTATTGAATATTATTTTTATGTACATAATAGAGTAAATACATACAATAGAAATGTAATTATTTTAACGTAATATTTTTTATTAAAAACAAACCTCATGCTGTGGGCTAGATGGTTAAAACCCAATTGCATGAAACCGTCAACCATCCCCTCGCAAGATATTTTATTGATTTGCATTCAGGTGGGGTCAAGCTGTATGCATATTTAATAATCGGAGGTGAATATATATCACATTAGTAAAACACTGCTTGCCAGTTGATATAGGCCTTACTGGGAGATTGATTGATCCCTAAGACTATACAGGATGGATACAAATTCTCACAACTCCTCTTCAGACAGTGATTTATAATAACAAAACAAGCCGTAAATGTAATATAATGAACGTTGCCTTATATTTAGTTTGTGAGAAAGGTAGAAAACTCTCACACTGTGCAACCGTAGATGCTGGATAGAATAATGTGAAACGCGATGCCTGTCTCAAAATACTTCGTGGACGTTTTTATCACTTAATAAAAGAATGGATGTCACTCTGTCATAGGGAGGTTTTACCTAAATGGTTTCCCACTTTCCCTCCAAACAATCACAGAACCATTACAACTCAATTTTCCCTTTGCTGGAAAATCCATTAATGTAAATATGGGAAAGGCTTACACACAAACACAAACGCACACATATACACACATATACATTATTAAGCAATATATAGGCTGGGTAGTAAGATGAAGTAAGAAAAAAATTTTCTTAGTGATATTTTGATTAAACTTTAAGTTAATTTCTAAGACTAAGCTAAAACACAACTAGTATAAAGAATCATGATTTCTTTCTAAATCGTACAAAATAAGAACTAATTTGAGTTTCGATCTTATTTTTCTTGAATGTTTCAAGATAAAAATTATAATTATTTATTCAGCACAGAGTCTTAATACTTGTTAAGGCTATACGCATATATACTAATTACGCTTATGAATTAGAGACGAGTAAGGTTGAATTTTAGAGGAAGTGTACCCGCATTTGCGTGAAGGGAGAGTGGAAAACCATCCTAAATACACCCGACCGGAATTCAAGCACCAACCTCCTTGTCATTGGCAGGCCAGTCTAATACGAGAGTGATGCCTTAGATCATATAGCCACCAAAGCAGGTTAAATTAAATTTAAAGCCTAAAAATTACCTTTCTAGTAAAAAATGTGAAATTGATTGTACTGTATGTACTACATCTTAAGGTCCATGGGCTGTAGATAGCCTAATCATGGATAGGGCTGCGAGTTTGACGTACCTGCTACAAAGAGTAAATATGGGTGGCGAGACTCGAAGCTTCAAAGACAAACAAAAAGCAATAAATGAAGAAATATTTAGTATTTGAGAACGAGAGATCTATCGTTATATTAGTGTGAGCTGAATAAACAATAAGGATGTTGGGGAAAAGAAAAGTATCCAGTAGAGTTTTAAACAGTTTGACACCCTCAGGAGTACCACTACACGAGTTCAACTTAAAAATTGGCAGTACAATAATGGTCTGTGTGTAGTTAAATACTAAACTGAGCCTATTTAATGGAACTGCCTAGCAGTGACAGAATTGAATAAAAAGCTATAATCCATGCAACAATTTTAAAAGGTAAGTCCCAAGGGAATGTATGTTTCTCGCCGACAATCGAATTGTCACCTGAAGACCCTGTTATCCCCTTTATTTCGAGAACTTGTGTTCTTATTAAATAGCTACAAGGTCAAACCTTGAACGTTATTGATATCTATCTTCCCTAGCCCATTTTCAGGCATGTCCGGTTGTACGCGGCCTTTTCGTATAAACGTTTTTAATTCATCTAATAAAAATATAATTAATTTAGTTCACAAATTTTATCTATCCCCTCCTACGAGAGAGATATACTTTCTGCAAAAAAGCCTAAATTTACATGAGATTATCAATTTTAGGTTAGGTTTGGTTGTTTAGTAAAATATAATCAACCTGTCGTAAACAGACCTAAAAACTATTAACAAAATAAATATCATGATGATATTTTTAGTTCAGGTGGATCGTGATGCATTTTAATCAGGAAAAACTGTGCCAGTTTATTTATTAGATAGATGCGCATAAAAAATCACGCCAGTGAATATTACGTCAAACGCGTTTACATTTGAACTATTACTGGCCGTATTTGATGGTAAGGTCGGGGCTCAAATCCCACCTGAGGACATTTGGAGTGGTTTATCCAAAGTGGTTTCTCACGATCCTACAGCACAAATGGAGATACATTTATTATAAATACTCCCTTCCTTATTCCTAAATATGTAGTGTGATTAAATGGGGATCGTCCAGAAAGATTTTAAGAAAGAGACGCAGTGTAATAAATTAAAACTGATAAAACACACCGATTCTTAATTTATTTTGACCCCTTGGAGAAAGAAGTATTGTGATCGTCAAAAAAATTGCACTCTAAGACTTTAATAAATGTCGAATTTTCATGAATGAAAAAGTGGTTTTCATGATGCCTCTATTTGACTGGCCTAGAGCCGAAACCATTTTACCGATCGGGCTAAAACTTATTTTCTAGGGCTTATAAGATTTCCCCGAGGATTTATTGAAATTAGATATCCAATCATAAATTAAGAGTAGTTTACTGAAGGGAAAAAAAGAGAGAATGATTTTCTCAATAATCGCGTTATTTTGATTAACGTTTGTATATAGGGAAAATGCTCTCTCAATCAGGACATAAATAAGTGGACTTAAGCCGTTTTGCTAGCTAAAGTTTAACGCCAACATTGGGGCTGAGCTGTGTCAAAGACATTCTGAGTTAAAGTTACGAGTACAATCCAGTACTTTGTGGTTTCATAATAGCACATGAGGATAGGTTTTGGAGGGGGTGGTGTGTGGTAGGGTTGAGGATGGGTAGGGGAAACTCGACCTATGAATCCATACTCCCTACAATGTTCAGCTAATTACCTGGCGTGGGAAGCAAAATGAACGTGTCTTTTACAATGAAGTAAAAGGAAGAAGTTCATAACAATGTTCCGACAGCACTCAGTTGATCATTAAGGTTTCATAGTTAAGTTTGTCGATATTTTGTATTTAGATCAGTCTCGTTTAGTTCAAAAGTAGACCTTTTATTTTATATCATATCTAACAACTAGCTGAAATACCCAGCACTGCCCAGAAGAGATATTTTAGGGAAAACAGGAAAAAAAATTAAAGAGATTAAAAAGTGCTAAAAAGGCTGAAAAGTATTAAAATCAAAATCAATAAATTTTTTAAAAGTATATTTAAGAAGGGTTAAAAGTGTAAGAATGATTAAAAGGGTAAAAAGGGGAAAAAGACAGAAGAGAGAAAATGACAAAAATGTAAAAAGACTAAAAAGGGTAGAAATAGTAAAATGGGTGGAATGGATAAAAAAGGTAAAAGGTAATTTTTTTTAAATTTTAAAATTCTGACTTCCAGGTAGGCCTGCAGATGTTCGTGCACAGAGGGAGCCATAACCCGCATTGCACAATTGTATGAAATAAATTTCTATCTCGTAGCTTTATTATTTCTTCTTTTTTTGGAATTCAATTAATTTTAAAAATCTAGTTAAAATTTTAAAATTGAGGCTTGGTGCAGAGGCTACTAATTTTACCAATATTTCATCCCTCTGCCTGTGGTAGATATCACGCTTATGATAGACAGACAAACAAGCTCTTCATTTTATTAATATAATTAATGTTTCACTTATTTTGAATTCAAATCACCCCTTTTGTAGTTTTAGCCTTGTCTGATCTGATTTACCGCTGATGAAGAGGTTTAGATTCGAATTCCGGCCTGGAGTCCCGGAATATTCTGTACAAAATGACCACCCACTCTCCCTCTACACATTTTTTAACCACCACTACCGTTTCCAGCCTATGATCTGAGTCGGTTTCTTATTCAAGCCACGCATTTTCCACTACCGACTTGCTAGAACTGCCGTAGCTTCCTTCATATGCCATATAATCTAACTTAAGACTAGGACAGGCACAACATCCAGTCCCTAGCCGTTAATTCATCACTTTGAAAGGGTAAACCTACATTTCACCTATGATAAATTTTTCGACCATGCCGGGAATCGAACCCAGGACCTTTAGCTCTAACTACGCTACTAACTGAGATAAGGTGTCGGATCCTCTACACAAATGTGGGTATATTTGTTCTAGATTCAAGCTTCATAATCTATATCCCATTAAGTGTAAATAAGATGATAGCCCTGAAGGGTAGTAATACTAGGTATAAAATTACTCAACTTTATGTTGCACATTTGTTAAAAATTGATTTATTAAACATAATTTAATAGTTGTATATAAACTCTCAATTCATATTTAAATTTTATGTGTGGGTAATAAAACTTTGTAAATTATTGTTCTAAATTATTATATTTTGTCGGGTTGTTGCGTAATCTAATTCAATGAATACAGGTGCGGAAGATTGACATCGTAAATTTAGGGTTTAGTCCCTTGGATAATAGTGTTGAAATAAAGTTAAAAAATGGGACCCAAGAATATGTTTGCTGTAGATTATGTGAGCATGGTATATGTGCCTTAGATACAGATTGATTGTCTTTCAAAATAAAATTAATGTCTAACAAATGTCACTACTTATTTATCATGAATTCATGATCGATCAAAGTTGTACATGTAACCTATCTTTAAATAGTGTACCAAGAATGTGTCTATGTGAAAAAAAAAACACGTTATATTAGTATAAAGGTTGTGTTGCGAAATTGTATCTGAAACAGATATCACGAAAAGAATACGTCAAAGATATATTTTTTACTCTGGACAAAGACGTGCATTTAAATAAATAAATACGAATTTCATTCGAAAACCAATGTGTTTGCGCAATTTTATAGAGAAATTACTCCAGTGAGTGCACTATTTAAAATTATTTTCTTTTAAAATTTTCAAGATTTCCTTTATAACAAAAATTAACACACACTTATATAAAGAAAGATGATTATGAAGAAATTGTAAATATATTCATGCACAAACCTAAATACTCACATAAGTGTGAATGGTAAAAAAAAAAAAAATTATTTGTAACTCTTATTTATGAGCTGCTTGATTTTAATTTAGGTTTGTGATTTGTATAAAGTTCGTACTAATTTTTTTTTGTAACGCGCGTGCATACACACAAAAATATTAAGAAATACGAACTCACGAAAACGAACAGACACGCACAAACATACACAAACACACAAATATATTTTCCCCATCGCAAATGCACGTACGTAGGCACGCATTCACTCACTCAACCCCTGCACCCAAACCAACCCAGCCTAAACACACACACACACACATTCTATCTTTCTCTCTCAAATAAAAGCTGATTTAAAAAGTGAAGTTTTAGATAATTTTATAATTCCTATACGAGTATTATATATATAACCTATATTACATAAAATATGTCTGATTTCCTTTTTACTTTCTCATTTAAACATAAAGTATTGTAATTGTGAAGGTTGTCGAATTCAAGATTAAGAAAAATCTTTACGTTTTATGTGCAACCAAACCCAAATTCGGGAATTTTATAATTTTGTTTGTCCACTCGTCTACTCTTGGGCCTAGCTTCAAAATGATTGGATTTTTATCAAACTTTTTATATTTCGATTTTATTTGGCTATGCCTTGGGATTAAAAAAAAATTGACCATAGCCATTAAATTATGGATAGCTTTACTGATTAGCGATTTTTGATAGCATGATCTTTTTCGAAGATGGCTATATCAATTTTGTATGTATGTATATATGTATATATGTATATATGTATATATGTATATATGTATATATGTATATATGTATATATGTAT